>PITA01002456.1:0-160979 GCA_004023965.1 Spilogale gracilis
AAAGAAATACAACTAGATCTATTAGCATCATATGAAAGGAGTATTAGTTTCACTATATTCCATATATGCTTCAGAATAAATATGAAGTATGAAAATGCCTCACTTTAATATTAATAAATTAGAAAACATCCAGAAGGAGGCAACCAGCATAGTAAGATTTAGAAATGATGTGATATGAAGAACTATTGTGAGAATTGGTATATTTAAGATCAGAGATGACTATATCACCCACAAACAAACAAACAAAAACAACACCACCTCTCTTGGGAAAGGGAAGATGGTATTATTTTCTCTTGCACTAAAGAGTTACGGAGGTCAAACTCCTAATTCTCCCAAGAGAGCATGTATGAGGATTAGAGCGCCACAATAGCCAAATGGGGGCAGGGGCTGTCCTGTGCATTGATGTTTAACAGCATATCTGGCCTCTGCCTACCAAATATTAGTATCATTTATCCCTGTTATGATAATCAAAAATGGCTCTAGACATTGCCAGATGTCCATTGGGGGGGCAGGATCATCCGTGATCTAGAAGCACTGCTCAAAGTCTGATCCCCACATTACCTCTTTACTTTATCTCCTGTCTTCCCCCCTCCGCTCACTCCTTTCTAGCCACACTGCCTTCTTGCTGCTTCTCCAACACTCTGGACATTTTCTTCCTTAGGGCCTTTGCAATTGCTTTCCCTCTGGATGGAATAATATTTCCTTACATATCCATATGAGGGGGTGAAGAGAGGAGATTAGACGAGGTGATCTTGAAGGATTTCTCTAACCTTAAGAGCTCATGATTTTGTGATTCCTGGGCTGGAAATATTGTAGATTTTGTAGAGTCCTAAACAAGGGGAATGCTGCCAGGTGAGTTTACCAAGCATGTGTGTGAGTCACATGTGCGAAGCCGCCACCACCAGCACCAGGTCTACCTTTATGATGAGGAAAAAAAAACAAATTCTGAGAACATCTGAGGAACCCTCACTCACTAGTTGTGTGTGTAAGTCATAACCTCTTTTAAATGTTTAAATGTAGCCACCTTAAAGAGTCACCTAGCAATACACGGGAAGAGACACTCAAAGAGCATTAATTGCTATTATAATCACAAGAAGAATTACAAAGAGACTATTTTAATTTAAAAAAACGCCATGAACATACTGAGGATATAGATAAGTAACTTAAATTGAACCATTAAAATTAAAGCCAACTATAAAACTAAACAAAATACAGCAAATAGCATATCACTTATTACTTAAGACAATTAAAAAGACTTCTTAGATACATTCATTAGATGTTAAAGCTTAGAACAATCAGACAAATTCTTACCATCAAACTTGTCATATTTCAAATGATCACTGGCTTCCAGCATAGGAAGGATATTTGACACAGTGTCTTCGGCATCATCTTCACCACCACTTGCTAATTCCTGCTGAAGTTTGGTGTCTAACCAGTCATTGACTAGCTCCTGAGCTATCAATAAAACAAAAAAAATTTTAATATTCCTATTACTTCAGAGACTTTCTTCATTCACTGTTTTCATTCACTCGGTAAATACTGAGCCTCTATCATGTGTCAGGCACTGTGCTAGATGCTGGGAAAAGAGCAATAAACAAAACAGGACAAATAAATCTTATCACCAACGAAGTTTACATTCTAATTGGAGAAGAGAGACAATAAATAAATGAATCAGAAAAAAAAAAAGAGCTGGCAAAGGAGAAATGGTATGTAAGAAATGGAAGATAGGTATTGATAGTTTTAAATTGGGGGTTCAAAGGCCTTATTGAGAAGACATTTGGCCAAAGAAGGGAAGAAGGTGAGGGAGTGAGCCATATGGATATGTAAGGAAATATTATTCCATCTAGAGGGAAAGCAATTGCAAAGGCCCTAAGGAAGAAAATGTCCAGAGTGTTGGAGAAGCAGCAAGAAGGCAGTGTGGCTAGAAAGGAGTGAGCGGAGGGGGGAAAACAGGAGATAAAGTAAAGAGGTAATGTGGGGATCAGACTTTGAGCAGTGCTTCTAGATCACGGATGATCCTGACCCCCCAATGGACATCTGGCAATGTCTAGAGCCAATTTTGGTTATCGTAACAGGGATAAATGATACTAATATTTGGTAGGCAGAGGCCAGACATGCTGTTAAATGTCAATAATGCATAGGACAGCCCCTGCCCCAAAGATAATTATCTGTTATATTGTTTATAGTGCTGAGGTTGAAAATCCCTTGCACAGAAGCAGGGGACACTAGCTGGGAGACAAATGCAATAGCCCAGGAAAGAAGTCACAGTGGCCTGGACCTCGACAGGAAGTATTAAAAATGGTCCAGTTTTAGAAAGTATTACTTCGAGGTGGGATTGACAGGATTTGATGATGTAGTGGATATGGGAAATGAGAGAAAGAAGTCTAGAGTTTCTGGCCTAAGCAACGGAAAAATGGAGGTGCCATTTACTGAGACAGGAAAAGCTGAGGGAGAAGCAGGTTTGGAGCGAAGATCAGGAATACAGTTTTAGACCAGTTCGATTTGAAATGCTTAGGAGACATACAAATGAGAATGTCTAACAGGTATTGGCTGTGCCTCTCTGGATTTCTGGGGAGAGGTCCAAATTGAAGAAATAAATATTGGTGTCATCAGCATATGGATAGAATTTAAAGCCACAGAAGTGGATGAGAGCACCAAAAGAGGAAGATGGATAGAGAATTGGTTCCGGGAATAAGCTCTGAAGAACTCTGGTGTTTAGGGGTTGACGAGATAAGGCAGACTTGGAAAAGGAGACTAAAAGGAGAGGCCACTAAGGTAGGAGGTAAGTCAAATAGTGAGATACCCTGGGAGCCAAGTTTTATTTAATTTCTTTCTTAGGGATATTCAGAAAATCTTCAATATATATAGGTATGAGAGAAAATGTCTACTTTAGTAATACCTTCATCACTGTCATCATTATCAAACAGCTCTATGGGTAGGGCACAGGGATTTCAAAGAGTAAAAGTATATATTTCAGCACTATCTTCATCACTGTTACCATGATCACATAGTTCTGAGGTAACGGAATGTTTCTTACATTAAATGAGGCCAAAAGGCATTGAAAATAGATAGGAATGCAGGACATGTAAAATAGAAAATAATGAATCAAGATAGTAGAAACCAAGTGTAAAAAGTATACTAGCGAAAAAAAAAAGTATACTAGCATCAAATATTATTGGCTTTCAAAGAGGCAGGTAGAGAAAGGGGACAGATATTTACTGAGTAACCCTGTGTACAATAATTCAGACATTTATATGTATAATAATTTATATATAGAATAATTCAGATCTACTAAATGCCATTCACTAGTAGATAGAGGTTTGCTATGAAGTGCCCAAAAAGAACAAAGAAAGGGAACTGCCCTTGGAGGGTTCAACTGCAGGAACATCTCCTGTTGGATCAGAGGCTCTAAGGCTACATTAAAGCAGAGTTTCTCAAAATACATTCCTCAGAACACTTATTGTTCTTGTTGAATATTAATAGATGATCGAGAAGAGGAGGAAAAAGGATATAAACCTTTGAAAACCACATTCTGTTCATATACTGGTACTTTCTAATGTGTATTAGAGTTCTTCAGGCTATGAACTTGGATTTCAGGATAAAAAGAGTTTCAAAGTATAGGAAGTTTGGGAATTGGGGTCAGTAAACATTCATTAGAACAGAAACTTTAAGAGGCTAAAGTATATTGTGTACTCCCACCAGTGGGTTGGGAGATGAGGTGGGTAAGGTGCCTATTTCCGAACCAATCTTCTTTTTCCATCTCCAGTTCTACCAATCACCCAAGACCAAGGGCCTTTACTACTCGCGCAGACACCGCACCAGCCCCTCACTGATTTCCCTCTTCCCTCCTTTTCTACCCTATAGTTCGCTTTTCATACATTTAAAATATTGATCTGTTGTACCTCTGCTTAAAACCCTTCAATGATGTCTCATCATATTCAGAATAAAATCTGAATTATTATACCAGGCCTATAGGCCCTATGTAATAAGTATTCTGTTCACTCCTGCAAACTTATCTCCATCGGGAAGTTCCAGCCACACTGGTCTTCCTTCAGTTCCTGAAGCACACCAAGCTTGTCTGTACTTTAACTCTTGATGCTGCCTTTCCCTCTGTCTGGGATGCCTTTCCTCCATTACTGCTCAGCTGGCTCCTTCTTATTATTCAGGTCCAAACTTGAATGATTTATCACTACCTAATAATTTTAAGTTTCCTTACTCTCACACTAGCATGTGTATCCCATGAAAGCAAGGGTTTTGCCTCTCTTGTTTAAAACCTGTTCCTCCAGTGCCTAAAATAGTACCAGGCAAAGAATGATAATTTTATACACACACACACACACACACACACACACACACAAATATATATATATACATACACATATATACACAATACATATGTAAAATACATATATAATAGATTTTATTATAAACATGTTTTATTATATACATACTTAAAAATAATTATAGATGTTTGTGTGTATATATATATATATTGAATAAAAACATACTATGAATAGAAACATTTAATAGAATAAATTAATGGAATAAAAAGAGACAATAATCCAAATGGAAGCTGGGTTTCCAAGACATGGCCATTCTGACTTTCCTCCTATCTTTGTGGCCTCTCCGTTCCAGTCTTTGCTGGTTCCTCCTGATCTCTCCATCCCTAAATGCTGGAGTTCCCAAGAGTATCAGAAACTAAAATACTAAATTTCAAAGAAGTAAATGTTTTGGGGAGGTAGAAAAGGGTAGAGAAGTTTAGACTCTCTTCATAAAGAATAAAGTGGATTTGCAAACTAATGGTCAAATAATCTCATAATACTAGATCAAGTGATCATGTTGCCCTCCAAGCCATGGGACGAATACCTTATAACACTCACCACTTAGCTGTGTCATATCGAACTGCCTCTGGATGTGGTTCCATTTTGGGAGAGTTCACTCCATTGGAGTTCACTCCAGGATAGATTAGTTTCAGGGAGGTAGAAAGACACAAAACTTAAGAGCAAGAGAAAGAAAAGTTTCCATTCTGTACTTTGAAATACATTATAGGTTATGCTTTAATAAGCTGTATTCTAAAGAACTTTAACACTGCAGCAAAAAAAATGTATTCTCTTACCTTCTGCATAGACTTCATCATGATCTTCTATTTGCTCAGATGTTTCCAAATCTATGATTTGGCTCCAAAGCCTTCTGGACAAATTGGAATTTGTAGCAGAAAATGTTTCTGAAACTGAAAATTCTGAGGCTTTCTCCAACTTCTTCAATAGCATAGGAAAAAAATCCATTAAGAATGATGAGAACCTTGCTCATAGGCGAAAGAATTTTTCTCCTACTCAAGAAATTGATTTTCTATCATCTACTAAGATACTTCCACTGTTCCATTTTTAAAGGAACCCTGGAGGCTGAAACACCCCAAATAATTTCATTTTTTAAACACAAAATTAATTGCAATATTTTCCCAAATTTAGCATGTATTCACAATGTTTATTTTTGAACAAAAGGTTATTTAAACTTTAGATAACTTTTGTTTAGAGCATAAGTGATGGGATCGTGACATCTGGATATTTTATTTTAAATAAAAAATACAATATTTTATTAGCTCCCAATGCCACTAGGATTTGCGTATGAATATGAAGCAGAGACAGAGCAGCTACACTTCCTCAAATTACTACCCCTGCAATAAACCTCCCACCATATATTAAACAAACTATAGGCTCAATAAAATTGGGATAGAGTCACTGAATGGTAACCATCCAGAATGTTTTAAGTCAACAGTAAAAACATGGCCTAGTTCATGGGATTGGTGGAATCGGGCAAACTGTGTTGGAACTTTGGTTTACCTGCACAATATAGAAGAACTTCGTTTACAATTAAATCCCTGACTTTCTCCTCCTCACAAACTTGCTCTCCTCCACATCTTCTTGTTCCCAGGCTTCCAACCCAGGTGACAATGTCATTTTTTCAGTTCTCAGGATGAAAACCTTGGAGTCTTTGAATCTATTCTCTTCTTACCCCACAACCAATCTGTCAGGAAATCTATTGACTCTTTTTTCAAAATATATCCAGGATCTGACCCCTTCTTGTCATCTGTACTGCTATCCCCTGGTGCAAAGCACCACAATTTCTTGACATGTTTTCTGTGATAGTCTCCCACTACAGTAGGCAGTGCCTTTGAAATGCAAGCCATACATAACTCTGCTCAAAACCCTTTCATGGTTCCCTATTTCACTCAGGATAAAAATTAAAGTCCTTGCCATGTGCTTCAAGGTCCTGCACCATCAGGCCCTTCGTAAGCTCTCCAACCTTCTCCTCTGCTACATCCCATTGCTCACTTGACTTCAGCCACACCGACCTTGTGCACTCCTTTTCAAATGTGCCAAGCATGGTCCCACCTCAGGGCCTTTGTGCTTAGTTCCCCTCTGCTGGACTGCTCTCCTTCCATAGTCATACAACTCTTTCCCTTGCTGCCTCATGTCTTTACCCAAATGCCACCTTCTAGTAAGGCTTTCTCGCAATACCCCACACGAAACTGTAACCACCATCCTCACGGCTCTCCCTATTCCCCTTCTCTATTCTGATTCTCTATAGCACTCATGACCTTATAACATATTTTACCACATATTATCTCCCCTTAGTAGACTGTGAGCAGGCATGTCTGTCCTCTTCGTGTGTAAAACCCCCAGGACCCATAACAGTGCTTCGCATATAACAGGTGCCCCATAAAGATTTGTTAAAACAACAAATACATGTGGGGCGCCTGGGTGGCTCAGCTGGTTAAGCGACTGCCTTCGGCTCAGGTCATGATCCCAGAGACCTGGGATCGAGTCCCACATCAGGATTCCTGCTCGGGAAGCCTGCTTCTCCCTCTCTCACTCCCCTTGCTTGTGTTCCCTCTCTGGCTGTGTTTCTCTCTGTCAAATAAATAAAATCTTTAAAAAAAAATACATGTAACATTTATTTTATTTTTTTAAAGATTTATTTGAGAAAGAGCGAGTTAGCAAGCAAGCGAGTGAGTGTGCATGCTTGAGTGGGGGGAGGGGGAAGGGACAGAGAACGAGGGAGACAAGCAGACTACCCACTCAGCGGGGAGCCTGACTCGGGGTTTGATCCCAGGAATCTGAGATCACAACCTGAGCCAAATCAAGAGTTGGATACTCAACCAACTGAACCACCCCGGTGCCCCTAAAACTAATTTTAAAAAGTTGTACTTTCCCGCAGTTTATATTGCGGCCCGACCTATTCTGAAAATGATTTTTCCTCTTGCCCTTAATGGAAAGACTGGTAGTACCTCTGCCAAAACTTCCAGGGACTTTATAACCTTCTAAACTCTCAAGGGCTGGGTGCCTGGGTGGCTCAGTTGGTTAAACGACTGCCTTCGGCTCAGGTCATGATCCCAGGAGACCGGGATGAGTCCCACATCGGGCTCCCTGCTCAGTGGAAAGCCTGCTTCTCCCTCTCCCACTCCCCCTGCTGGTGTTCCCTCTCTAGCTGTGTTTCTCTCTGTCAAATAAAATCTTTAAAAATAAATAAATTAATTAATTAATTAATTCTCAAGGGTTTCATACATTAAGTTTGAATTAGAAACAGAGGAATAAAGTTGAAAAGCTAAGGGTAATTTGAAAAAGATGTAGAAAACAGAACACATAGGAAAAGATAAGAATCATAAGAAGACATGATCTAATCAGGGTTAGAATAAAGAAAATACCATTCATTCTTTATGAGGTCACTCTGGAGAGATCTGTCTCCCACATTATTTCTTAGCCTCTGATGTACCCAAATTTATGACAGTCAATATGGTATTTATTGGATGGTCACAATATGCTTGGCACATAGTCCTTCCCTTTAAGGTTTTAAAATTCCAAGACAGCAAGATGAATTTCACATACATCACGTATGTGTACATTATATACCCATATAATGTTTTTAAATGTTAGTATAATTTGAATAAATTTAATATAAAATGTTGCCAAATTCAACCTAAAAAGAATGTGACAACACACTTTGAGTAGTTCTGTTTGTGTTTTTGCATATTGTAAAAGCAGTGTCACAGCTAAAAATAAAGAAATTGTTTCTAAAAGTAAATTACAGTGGTTTAGTTACTAGTTTGTACTGAGAGATGACCTCTCCCTGTGCAGTTTTTTTGTTCTAAACTTGTATAAGTGACAATTGTGTAATGTGTCTCCCTTCTACTTTGTAACAATTGTTTCAGTCTAGTTATAAACAAAGAACCACTAGAAAAAAAAAAGATCAATTTTCAGTTTTTAAACTAGCATTCACAAACAAAAAAATAAACAACAAAAACAGGATTGTAGATTTAGTTTCTCAGGCTATGAGTGAAAGAAAGAACTCTGTATAGATAGGTCATCTCACCTGAATTGGAACTGGTATAGATTCTTAACAAAGGAGGTAAAGAGAGCTTGGACATAGGGGTAGAGTGATTTTGGTAAGAAAGAAGGACACGGGCTGGTACTTACAAGGAAGGGAGTAAGGAGAAATGTCTGCTTGGCTCTCACAAAGCAACTGTTCGGGATATCACTTAAAATGAAGATTTTGGTAAAAAAAAAATACTACATGATATTGAGGATTAGAAATAGTCTCTGTACTTCCTTGTTAAAAATACTACATCCTTACCATTTCATTCAAAATAAATACATGAGAGACTAAAGAGGTCTATCTTAATTTATATTTCAATAAAACAAAGTGCCAATTTAACAATCTATCCTTTAAGCAAATTGACTGAAGGACTGAAGGCTAGCCCTGTTCTCTCTACCTTAGTGGACACTGAGGGGAAAGCAAAAGTAAAAGTGACCATCAAAGAATTCAAAACTACCTACCTACCTACTACCTACCTATTTACCGCACCATGCGCCACGTGTGCAAGACACAACTCAAGAACAGTTCTAAAGGAACACAGGGTGATTAGAGAGTTTCTAATCAAAAGTTTCTTACTCAGTAACTGTGTTTACATGTAAATATATAATTGTAAAGGAACTATCTTAAAGTTATTCCCATGATCTTATAAATGCTCAGTAAGGCTCCTTACATCCCATGACACACGTCAATTCCAATGTCCACTGGACAGCAGGAATAGCAGTGACAATGCACTATTTCCTCAAGGCTGGGAGGTACAAGCACAACTTTCTTAATATACCCTCAAGTGCAAAAATATATCCTCAAGTTTGGGGAATAATATATTTTTGAAAGTGTCCAATTTGGGCACCTGGGTGGCTCAGTTGGTTAAGCAAACTTCCTTCAGCTCAGATCATGATCCTGGAGTCCCTGGATCAAGTCCCACATTGGGCTTCCTGCTCAGCAGGGAGTCTGCTTCTCCCTCTGACCTCTCCCCTCTAATGCGCTCTCTCTCTCTCTCTCTTTCTCTCTCATTCTCTCTCAAATAAATCTTTGAGGGGGGGAAGAAAGTGTCCAATTCTTTTCAAATCCCACTGTATACAAGCAAATGCTGAATGTGGTCCCTGTTGTATACGAACGCCAACAGGGAAAAAATATTAGAAGATGGGATTAGGTAGTTGAGCTGGGTGAGGGGAAGTTGTTCACTGAGATAGGCATCTCAAGCTGAGCTTTAAGGGAAAGATCTGCATTGGCCCCCCAGAGAGGAATGGTATTCCAGTCCTGGGGGATTAGTGTGAGTCAAAGTGAAGGGAAGACAGAAGGGGAAGGAGACTGGCCTGACAAAAGTCACACAGAGCGTCAGCAAAAGTGCTGTTATAGGTTGATTGTTACTACAGCTAGAGTGCCCATCTGGAATTTAAAGTTTCGTTGGATGGCATACAGAATCCCTGAAAGTTAAGAATAGAGAATCAATGAAAATGTTTAGAAAGCTTAAGTATCAAAGTAACAAATGCACAAGAGTAAAAAGGCGAGACAGTCTATCAAATCAGGATGAGGATAAATTATAAGTCATGGTGAATTGTTGCATTTTGGGTGAGCTTCCTCTGAACTCAAAGTTCTATTCAAGTATCTGCCTGATTCTAAGTGACTTCAGTGTCACTGAGAAAGACTTACCAACATTTCAGCTTCAAGGTTTGCTTGATCTCCTGTATTTCAACGACCTTTCCTGCAAACATAATTCCACAACCCACTGACATGGTCCTGAACCACATCACATAGAATTTCACATTCTTCAACCCCAAAGCTGATAATCCCCTCCTCAACACCAGTCTCCTGTCCATCTCTATCTTTTGCTCCCCCTCCTCTGCTACATCGGTGTTGTACCTAACCACATCCTTTGTCACTATAGGCCTCCTCCTCCCAACCTAGGAGTCCATTAAAGGGTCCCCTCCTTCCTACTCTCCATGGATATTCAGCTACTCTCTTACATAAGCCTCAGAGCTCTTGTATCTTTGCTTCTGCATGGAAAACTCTCAAGCCTGAATCAATCTGATACACCAATTTTTTGGTACCACTTAAGATTTTGGTTACCTGGGCGCCTGGGTGGTTCAGTGGGTTAAAGCCTCTGCCTTCAGCTCAGGTCATGATCTCAGGGTCCTGGGATCGAGGCCCGCATCGGGCTCTCTGCTCAGTGGGGAGCCTGCTTCCTCCTCTCTCTGCCTGCCTCTCTGCCTACCTGTGATCTCTCTCTCTCTCTGTCAAATAAATAAATAAAATCTTAAAAAAAAATATTTTGGTTACCTGATTCAGCCAAGTCCCCAGTATTGCCCCGGTGATCTTTTCTGTTCTAAAGAAAGCCCTTTCTTGATTTTCACCATGCTTCACACCCTTTCCATATTCTCCCTTCTTCCATGTTAACAAGGTCTAAGCTGATTTTGAGAGGGTGGTGCACAAGGGGATTTGGAAGTCATAGGTCCAAAAGTCCTAACTATTTAGGATACAATCAGAGTTCGGGTACATTATGGAACAAAATCACTAAAAAGACAAGAGTGAATAGAAAAGTAGTAGAAGAAGCAAGAGAAAACAGAGTTATGAAAAGATAATGAAGGAGAAGATTTCTATAATAAAAAAAGTGATAACTGCATCAAATGAACCTTACAAAGTATGAGGATGAAGAAGAGAACAGTGGATTTGATCAGGAAGTCATTCATTACGTTTCTGTGGAGTGGTGAGAAACAGAAACAGCAGGAAAATTACTGTAGACACCAGAGGATAATAAAAATGCAAGGGCAAGGAGTCTAGACTATACACTCAAAGATACTGGATAAGAAAATGATGTACCATAATCAGAATGGACTGCAGGGTCAAGTAAGGACTTACTTTTTTTTTTTTTTTTTTGAGACGGGAGATTTGAGGGCATAATGGAGACAGAGCTACTGCAGAAATTTTAGAGGAATGATAAAAATCTACCCGGTCAAACTGTCTGAAAACTGCATAAAATCAGAGCAGAATTTTATCCTTCTCTTTCACTTAAATCTTCCCCTCTGGAGGGGACAGTAACTAAATGTGCAATTGAGGCCTGCAGGGGCTTGGCACTGGAACACTCAGCACAGACATGGAAACTAGCCTTCAGAGGAGGCTGAGGAGTGGGCTTCCCAGAGGCTGACCTCCACAATGGCTGATCCGTTTTACTGGTCTTCTAAGTCACACCTTCTGCAGGAACCAGGAAGCCTTCTCTGGCCTGTCTATATATTAGTGACCCCACCACAGGTTTCTATTACACCCTTAATTCTCCCAACAGTTTTAAATGAGTTGTTTAATGCCGCAAGCCACCTGCATGGTCAATTAGGTGATTTCCCTCTGCAAGGCACGGAACACTGACCCTCCCACAAAGTGTGAGGAGTTTTCATGGGGTAGTAGTTTCTCCACCCTGCTTGTTTGCCATTCTTTGTATGGAATGCTTGACATTTAAAAACCATGTCTGGTATATAGCAAAATGCTTTTTATTTCTACTTACCATCATTAAAAATATCTTAATCTTAGATATCCTGCAGCTCTATGGAGGATATTGTCAGGGCTTGTAAATGGTTAAATAAAGGGCTTAATATAAAAAATAAAACTGTACTAATAAGAACATTGCCACGCACACAAGGGATCCATAAATAAAGAGTTCTGCACTCAGTCATAGAAAAGAGGCTTGAGCAAGCACTTTTACCTTTGCAAAATAAGTTATCTTTCTCCTTGATGCCAGACAAACTTTTGGTCATTGTATTAATAATGTAGCTAAAACTTTGTACACAACTCATCAAAGCCTTCTTGTTTGTAAGACCTGCTTAAAAAACACCATATCATTAGTCTACCCTTTATTGTCTAGGCACCACATGTAAGAAACTATTAAAAAAAAAAAAAACCTTACTGAATAACATGTCCCTGGTTTGGTTTAGGGAGTTAACTCTGAACTGTAGATAGGTGCACCTGCAAAAACATGTTTCACTGATCAAAGCACTATGTTTCTCTAACAAAGACACTGGGTAATCAAAAATCACTCTCTGTAAAAAAATTTTCCTTCATGAGAATCTTTAACTTGTTGCCTATAAATAAAGACACTGAGAGCCAGCAAGGCGGAGATGCCTGGCAGGTGATCGGAAAAGAATCTTCGGGGCTCTCTCATTTCGTATCGCCGACGCCGTTCCCACTTTCTGGAAGCCTGGCGCTTAGTGGTTGCTGGGGCTTGGCTCCTGGCAGTTTAACCTCGCTGAACTATAAACTCTGGGAAGGCAGGGGTTACACCGGCCCCAGGCCTGGCTTTATTTTCAGTGTTCAACAGAGTGGAGTAGTACTTAGAAGGACTTAATAAATACTGGCTGGATAAATAGTTAACAGCGATTACATGCGGCCTAGGTTCCATCTGGAACTTATAATGCCTGTCAATTTAGATAAGTAATAGCTCTTTAAAATACTGCCAGACAAAATGATATTTTCCCAGGAAAATGCTTCATGATTTTGAAACATATGCTGCACAAATGAACTGAGTATGGTGAGGTGCCACACTGACACTCAGAGGCATGTACCTGAAGTAGTTTGATAGTACTTTCTTTCTTTTTTTTTTTAAGATTTTATTTATTTATTTGACAGAGAGAGAGGAGGAAGCAGGCTCCCTGCTGAGCAGAGAGCCCGATGCGGGCGGGCCTCGACCCCAGGACCCTGAGATCATGACCTGAGCCGAAAGCAGAGGCTTTAACCCACTGAGCCACCCAGGTGCCCGAGTCCTTTCAACTTAAATGGTACTTGGACTCAAAAACACATATCTCAGGTCTGGAAAAGAGCTCAGAAAGTTAACCTAATTCAATTTCCCCCCACCTCACAGAATGCTCAACTATATTCTTCATTAGTGCTAACATTAAGAGGCCATTTCGAATCCACTTGAATACTTCCCCTGATAGAAAATACATCTCTTTATGAGAATGCCCACGCCATTTCTGGGTCCCTCCAGTTATGAGAAAACTCTTATGATGCATGCACCGCTTTCCTAATGCATTGGTCCCACAGATCAATGTAACTACAGTACAGTCTTTCCAATATCTGAGGAACCGTCACCACATCCTCTCTTACAACTTCTCCCCTGCTCCTTTTGTCCTCTTCATGGGATCCTCACAGCATTTGAAAGAGCATGTCTGGGGGCACCAGAATGGCTCAGTTGGTTAAATGTCTGCCTTCAGCTCAGGTCATGATCATGGAGCCTCAGCATCAGGATCAAGCCCTACAGCTCTCTCTTTCCCCTGCCCCTTCCCCAACTTGTGCGTGCACACTCACACTCTCTCTCAAATAAGTAAATAAAATCTTAAAAAAAAAGAAAAGAGCAGGTCTATACTCATTTTCTTGTCATTCATATTTTCATGAGAAGCAACAGAATGAAAAAAATACTAAAAAAAACTAAAGCAACACAGTCCCATGAGAATAAAAATAGCAAAACATGTGCAAAATGGAGATCAGTATTCCTGCCCATCAGATTATGTCTGATTCTTAACTATTTTAACTGTGCAATATCCTTAACTTAATCCAGTGTTCCACATTGTCAGGGTCAAAGATAGGCTGTAGATGATATAGGGAATATTAATACACAGCAATAACTTTATCAACTTTGCATTTAATCTATCCTTCTGACTAAAGCATATGGAAAAGTGTCCTTTTTCTTTCCGAAAGCCATTTCATCAGCAAGTTCAGCAAGAACACAGAATGATGGTCAGAGAAGAAATGTGAAACTTTCTTTGGGACCTCTTCTGTCTGTTTTTATCTCCTGCCTAAGCCCACCTTGAGATTCTAATTTAATTGGTCTAGAATAGGGTGCAGGTGTCAGTTGTTTTTTTTTTTTAAGCTCTCCAGAGGAACACTTGGGTGACTCAGTCGATTAAAGCAACTGACTCTTGATTTCACCTTGGGTCATGATCTCCGGGTCCTGGGATCAAGTCCTGCATCAGTCTCTGTCCTCAGCACAGGGTCTGCTTGTTTCTCTCCCTCTCTGCTTCTCCTCTCATACTCTCTAATAAATAAATAATATCTTTTAAAGAATAAAGCTCTCCAATAGCCAAAATAGAGGAATGCTAGATATATTCCTTATTAAAAAAGAACAAACAAGAACTGATTAATGAGCCAGATTACTCAAATGTCATGGAAGCAAATCTGCTTGAAGAAGGGTATGCCCCTTTGTTCAGGTCCCTCTTTTCAAGAAAGCAAGGGACTTTCCTATCTTACCTATAGCCCAACTATTGTTTGTTTCAATAACTGGGGGGGGTTGGTGGTGGTGGGAGGATGTGGTGGGGGATAATCAATCTTTTGTCTTATAAAGCAGAAAACTAAGTAAAGATCATTTCTACCCAGGTCAGTCAGATATTAATCTAAAATTAGAAATCAGACCAGTAGGACACCTCCTTTCTTCACTCTCTGTAACTCTTAGAAGCTTGTAGAATTCCCTCTAGTAATCACTTAATAAACAGGTATTTGCTTTGCTATAATTCAGGGAGGTCTTTAAATAAAGAAGGGAATATCTAAACTATCCATACTGTCACATGGAGGAAGGAAAAGTGTAATACTCTCGTTCACTTACATAACACTTAACCTTCAAAGCACCTTAAGATGACTAGTTAATGCAGCTGTACTGCTGAATAATTTTGTCACTGCAACAATTAAAGAGCTGATCCTATTAAAACACAACTGAACTTTAAGAAGCTCTTGTGCTTTTTCCTTTTTATCCTAGGCAGTAACAAGGAGTACTAGCAGCAAAAATCTTCCCTTTTGGAGTCTTAAGAAACTGTCTCAAATTTTTACCTTTCATCAAGTCTATATCCATAACCTATTTGGGATCCAATATATTGTGGAACTAGCACATTACAATAGCAGCAGACTCTTTCCAACTCTCTCCAGTGCTCTGGTATCTGGGGCAAGATATTCACCAAGTGGAATATATCCAGTGCATTATTTAGCAGGTATATTTAGAATAAACTGCAAGCACGACTGTCTAGAGCCCTAAGAATGCCACATCTCTACAGATTTTTTTTTTTTTTTAAAGAAAGTGTAACTTAACGGGTGAAAACAGCTGGTGAAACTGCTCTGGAGCTGGAAGCTGATAAGCCACTCCATTTTGGTACTTTCACATTTAAAGCATCTATTTTTGTAACTGTTAAAAAGGTAGTCTGTGGAAAGCACACGCCCTGTGACTGTGACTTTGCACATGGTATTTATGCATGTTTCAAGTTTAAAATAGGGGTACCAGTTTTCCATGTCTTTGGATACTAAGGCATCAAAGGAGGTAACAGATATAAAAAGAAAATGTTGGTTGAATTAAAAAATATTCAAGTCAATAAAATATTGATCTATCTATCCACTTGGAGTCCTGAGTTCGTTTTTGATACTTTATGAAAAGTTAGAAGAGGAGGAATATGAGGCAGAGGACCTAACATGAAGGGGGGTGGGGTGAGGAAGGAAGAAAGGGAGGGAGGGAGGAAAAAAATGTGCGGGAACTTTCCTAAAATTGCAAGAGTGGGAATGCGAGGGGAGGAGCTCAAGAATTCTGTTCACTGGCATGGGCACTAGTAGACCTCTCCTGTTTAAGAAGATGGAAATAGGGGCGCCTGGGTGGCTCAGTTGGTTAAGCGACTGCCTTCAGCTCGCGGGTCATGGTCCCAGAGTCCTGGGATTGAGCCCCGCATCGAGCCCCGCAGCGGGCTCCCTGCTCGGCGGGAAGCCTGCTTCTCCCTCTCTCATTCCCTCTGCTTGTGTTCCCTCTCTAGCTGTGTTTCTGTCTGTCAAATAAATAAATAAAATCTTTTAAAAAAATTTTAAAAAAAAGATGAAAATAGTTCTTTCACAATACTGCCTACCAAAACCATAAGGTATCTAGACTTCAAAGTTCCTAGGCCCCCTCCACCAGGGCAATGCTGGCTCCAGGGCAGTCTAGTCAAGGGGGAGCCGGGTAAGAATGCCCCTGGGGGAAGAGGGAGGTAGTGCATCCCAGCCGGCAGGCCTCGGGGCCGGTCCCCGCCCTCCTTCTCCCCCAGAGCTCCCATTTGGGATGGATCACCTTGGGACTCGGCTTCCTTGTAAACTGTTTCCAGCGACTCGGCCCCGTCCTCTTCCTTGAGGAGGACCTTTCCTGGGGGGCCAGCAGCATTTTTCCACATTCAGGCCCGGACCGCCGCAAAGCTGGAACGACCGCTCCGTTGCCCAGGCAGCTTCCGGGTCATCCGGGAGTTGTAGTTCCTCCGGCTGCAAGGAAGGCAGGTGTGAGGCGACACCGAACCACTACTCCCAGGAGGCCTTGCGCAGGAGGAACGGGTTTGCTCAGTAACCCATGGCAACGGCAGCGACCCCGTGGCCTCGAAGGCCCCAGAGCTCGCTTTTATATTACCTTTGCCTTTTACTGGCGCGCGGTGATGACGCAGTGCTCCCTGATTGGCTCAGCCGCGGAGGCGGTGGTTTAGGGGGTCGGGAGTTCTGCAAGCCGGACACGTGTTAGCGAACTACGGGGAGTTTGAGGGGTCTCAAGGCCAAAACAAGTTGGGGAGTGTGCAGGTAAGTGTCCCCTTTTCTTGTTAGAATAGCGGTCCACCACGGGTGGATGAGTTGCGTCGCGCCCAGGCGTGTACTTGTTGTGTTGCAGTAACCGTAGTTACACTCCTGACATGTTTCTCCTTACCTTTTCTGGCTCTCCTGGTGGATCTTGGCTTCTCTAAGTCTCGATTCTCCCAAATCGTGTAAGCTTCATTGCATCTCAGATAGAAAACGGCCTCCTTTCCACCGGCCTCTGCCCAAGAATCAGGCTGTTGGCCGGAAGTGTTTTCTTGCATGCACAGAATACTTAGGAGGGTTGGGACGATCGAATCCTTGTGCTAAGGGCTTCGTGAAGTCTGGGGCCACTGGAGGGGGCCTATGGAGTGAAGAAAAAATCCATTTTTATTGGGTGAACTTAGATGTTCCTGGAGGCAGTACTTTCTAGGATATGTAGGTTTGCCAGACAGTAATGGTTTACAGTGGGAGCTTTGAACTCTATGGCCTGAGGAAACCTTAGTAACGCGGACCCTGGATTTACTCATCAGCAAACCTAAATCATTGGAATGTTGTAACGAAGAAAAATCAATGTAAACACAGCGCTTTCCCAGGAAACAAACTAAACTAGACTTGAGATCGATGAAAATGAGATCAGGGAAGTTGTGCCCTCGTGCTAGTGCAGAGATCATAGGAACCTGCCCTGTAATTTGAGTGTCTGTCTGAAGCGTGATGATTGAATAAATTGTGTCACATCCAATTTATGTAATATCATGAAGTAGTTATTTTTAAAGGGTAAGTTAGTTCTGTGTCTCTTCTCCAGGAAAGATATCCTTTTCCTCCTGGGAAAAAGCAAATTGCAGAGAAGTGCATAGAGTGTGGTATGTTTCCATTAAAAAAAAAAAAAAAAAAACCCTCCCATATACCAGTATGTTTAAATGTTTGTATGAATATGAAGAAAGGTTGTAGACACTGGGAGGATGGATAGAGGCAGAGAAAGAAGATAAGGAAAAACAAGAACAATAATAACACTACAGCAAAATGGAAAATATTATAAAATTATATCTTAACATTAAAGGTAATATGTAAAATTGCATGTGTGTGTGGACAAGATGGGACTTCTAATTGGCTGTCGGCCTATTAGATACAACCTCTAAAGTCAGACTTTTGTGATTTAAGTCCTGGCTCTGCCACTTCAGATTTAAGTCTGGCCCTGTCAGATGGTGATTCTGTTATCCTCAGTTATCTGATGTGTAAAATGCACTTAATAATAGCATCTGTCTTATGAGGTGGATATGATGATACATTTTAGCAGGGTTAATATGTAAAAGACAGTAAATGCCTAATAAATGTTAGTTGCTACTGTTGTCATTATGTGAAATTGTTAACTTATATTGTGATCACTGACATTTAAATTTACTTCTACCATCTTATTTTGTATTTCTATATTTGATATGCTTTTTGGTCTCTTTTCCTCTTTCTTGTCTTTTATTGTATTGACCATTTTTTTTTAACCATCCCCCATCCCTCACCAATGGTTTCAGAAATTATGCATTCTGTCATTAATCTTTTAATGGTTACCTTAAAATTTTTGACACACATACTTACCAGTTTGACATGATTCATTATATTTCTCCCCCTCCCAAATAGTGTAAGGATTTTAGAATACTCTGCCTCTGAATAGTCTCTCTCATCTTCTGTTGTTGGTTTCTAGAATTTTAAAGACCGTCATTTCTTTGCCTTTCTGAGTCAGCTCAATGCAACATATTGTTCAGAAGTCCTTCAGACTTTTTTCTATGCATATACAAACATGGTAGCATGTATGCGTACATATGTGCTTATAAATATATATATATAGTTTTTCTTTCACAAAAACATGTGCTCCCCTAAGCTTGCTGTTTTCCTTTAGCATATCACAGTCATGACAGTCTATAGAGAATTCATCTAAAAAACATTTAGAAATCCCTTTTACTGAGGGAATGCTGGGGAGGTGGGGTGGGGCACATGTGGCACTTAGGACAGATGCAATGCTACCAGGTGCAGGGAATCTCTCTGTTAGCCCTCTCCAGGGCATAAGCCATTGACAGCTTTTCACTTGTCCTGAAAGTGATAAAGTTTTTTCCATGAACTATTTCCAGATAATTTTTAATGATTTTTTTCTTAAGACTTTCCCAGGCACTCTGCACAAGTGGAGTGCGAATGTATATTTAGAAAAGCATGACACCACAAATCTTAGAAGATACCTACAGTGAGGGACCCACAGGGGAGAGGGTGATGATGAAGGCAAATCAAAGTCAGTTGTTATTTCGGAGACTATTGATTTGTTTCTTGAGAAATTTGCTCGGTTTAGTGTATCCCTCCCAAAGGATGTTTAAAAAAAAATGTATGTGAATATGTGTATGTGCATATTTATGTTTACATTACTCTGTAATAAAAACTTGTTGTATTTGAGCCCTTAGAAAATGGTGCACTTATAAAAATTACCGTAAACGGAACAGTAAATGGGGAAAGGAAAGCGTGGGTCTTCTAGCTCTGGGCAAAGTTGCATTTTTTTTTTTTTTAAGATGTTGGTTTCAAGGTGAAGAGCATTTTCTAATGCCTTCTAATATTTGTATTCATTCTCATGATACAGAGAATCACTGACAATAGCAATTTATCTATTACAATACTTTTTCTTAAATGCAGCTACTTTTCCTTGTTTGCTTTTTTCTTTGGTGACATGTTGATTTATCATCCTTAGGATGGGACTCTTAAGAAGCCCTAAACAGCAGATAAGAGTACACAACATCGGAGAGAGAGCCAAGTGGATATTCCTCTCTGGCTGACCTAGTAGGTTCAGTATACTAAGCTGAGGATTTTGAATTTTATCTTTAAAAATATGGGAATTAAACTTTTGTGCATTGTATCACAGGAGAACCTATCTCTGCATCTAGGAACATGGTGGCCAATACCCTCTAAAGCTCTCAAGGACCTAATGATAGACACGGGGTTAAGAATGAAGAGATCTGTTTCTTCAGTTGAGGGAACAGTGGGAAAGGGAGATAAGAGAAAATGCTTTCAGAATTGAGCAAATGATTAATCACATTTGAAACTCTTCTCTTAGAAGATGGGGACTCCTAGAACATGTTCATCGTTTCCTTCCACAAGGATAGGCCTAAGAGGTCCCCAAGAGAAAGCTAAGTCTTGGAAGCCAAGAGTCTGGGCTTCTGGATAGAGCTGCTGTTTCTCCCTTGGAGAGTCCCTCTTTAACTTTGGGGAATCTGGTTTGGTTGTATTAGGGAACTAGTGGGTTGCCTTTCAGTTATCTTTACGTATCTAATCACTTTTTACCCATCCTATTCCAGATAATATGCTTATGTGGCATTTGGATTCCTGTGTGGTACCCTATAGGGAATGAATAGAGTTAACTAGTCTTCCTTCCTTTTTTGGTTCTCACATTAAATAATGTGCATTCTGACTTTGCTGTTCAGTGTTTGAGATTGGTTTGTTTGAGCCTGACCCTGACGGTACATCTGTGGTAGGTGTATGGACAAGATCAACCTCCTGGGCTTGCTACACAAAAGGACCAAGGACTAGTCCACCAAGATCCTTGATCTTGGAAAGTAATGCTTAAAAAGTAAAACTGAATTGCTTATGAATTGCATGTATGCTCCATGTGGCTTCTCACCTTTTTGTGGACACCATATAAAAACAAATTGGAAAATAATCTCACCTCTCAGAGATAATCTCTACTTTTTTTTTTTTTTTTAAAGATTTTATTTATTTGACAGAGAGAAACACAGCCAGAGAGGGAACACAAGCAGGGGGAGTGAGAGAGGGAGAAGCAGGCGTCCCGCCAAGCAGGGAGCCCGATGTGGGACTCGATCCTGGGTCTCTGGGATCATGACCTGAGCTGAAGGCAGTCGCTCAACCAACTGAGCCACCCAGGCGCCCCTAATCTCTACCTTTTGATGTATATTGTTCCATATCATTTAATAAACACCAGATGCTGTTTTGGAACCTGGTTTCATTACTTAACAACATACTAGGAGAAATTGTTATGTTGCCTAGTATTTTCTCAAATTGGAGAAAGGAAAAATGGATCAAATCCGTAATCAGTATGGCCTTAACATTGTGGCCTTCTGTACACATTTTCAAGGCTGAAAACTAGCCTTTGGCAAGAGTGCACACTCCTTCTGTGATTAGTCCTTACTCCTGTCCTTCCATTTGTTTGGTTTTCATCAGTGCAAACAAAAATTCCACAACTGAATTTAAATGTGGTTGATGTCATCATTTTGCTCTGAGTCTTATTCTCTGTCTTCTCTCATTTCCTTCTTCCTGATATCTAAAACAGTTGTAGACTGGAAATAGTAATAAACATGCTGTCATTCATCATCGTGTAGGTTACTCTGTAAAGTGCTTAGCCTTTAGATATCATGGAACTCCTGAATTTACTGTTCTTTTCTTCCCTCAGGACCTAGAGGAATCTCTTAGGATGAAGCTGAGCCTTACCAAAGTAGTTAATGGCTGTCGCCTAGGAAAAATAAAAAACTTGGGCAAAACAGGGGACCGTACCATGGACATTCCAGCCTGCCTTCTGTACACCAGGACCGGCTCTGCCCCACACCTGACCCATCAGATGCTGCATACTATCCATGGGCTTCCTGCCATGGCTCAGCTTACGCTGTCCTCGTTGTAAGTGTTAGACCCAATCACTTAAGTGTCAACTCTGCCAGCAGATCAGATGCCTTAATAAGGTGCAATTAAGAGAAAGACTTTTGATTATATGCACAAAATTTATAGATTTTTAGAATGAAATCAAGAGATGTCAGATGTTATACATCATCTGGCCTTCATCTGGAAGTCATAGCCATGACATGACCAAAATGCTGCTTCACTATTCCTCTGACCCAACTGTGCCAGTATGGTGGCCCTCATTGCCACCACCCCCAGAGGTGACAGGGCAGGGAATGCTCTGTGAGAACTAAACTTGGACTCTAGAGGCTGTCTTCATGCACCAGCCTCAAACAGTTTCCTGTATCTGCACATGTACTTGCTAGTACTACTTTATGAAAACAAGACTAATGGAGTTAGATCATTTTATGTAATGTAGGTATTGACTTTATGCTTAATTGAAGAACCTGCCATATGATGAAATAACTCTGCAATATTGTGTTAATAATAGTGATTTTAAAGGGAAGAGGGAAGGAAGAAAATCCTTGTTTGGGTACAGAGAAGTGGGTTTCAATTGTTGCATAAGGTCTGTAGAATGATTCATTATTATTTATCTTTCTGTTTTGCTTATAGGGCAGAACACCATGAAGTCTTGGCAGAATATAGGGAAGGAATTGGAAAGTTTATAGGTAAAAATTCAGTTATTTGTGTTTGCCTTGTGATGTGTTAATTTGAAGTTTGGAGGTGCCGTTGACTGATCTTTCATTCATACACTTGTTTATTCATTAATGTAATGAGCATTTATTGGGCATCTAAGAACTATGCATGGGGAATTCAAGGATGAGTAGGAACTTCCCCATTGGAACTCAGAGCCTGTCTGGAATAAAGATGAATAGGTAATTCTAGTAGGATGGAGTGACCTCATTTGCAGGATTAGGAATATGTACATGTACTGGGAGAGCCTAGAGGAAAGAGCCCATAACTTGCTGTAGGGTTCATGTGGACGGAGGTCAGACTATGGAAGGGATTCTTGAGAGAGGGAGGAAGAAGGGGTACTTTATCTGAGTCAAGTAAGACTTAGCCAGGTCGGTGGTGGTCAGCAGACATCCCAGGCACAAAACAAAGACCCAGAGGTAAGAAACTGCATGGGACATACCTAACATCCAAAGCAGTCTTGAGCCTAAAATGTAAGATGAAGCAAACAATGAACTGTTTATCTATAGCTGTAATCCGGTATGTAATGTTATCTTTTGTTCCAGAAACAGGATTTTATATGCAGATGCATATGTCCATTTGTTTATAGGAAAAGCTTCACACTGGCAGCTAGAGAATCCATTCTTCTGCAGACCGCCTTCACCTGAGCTTTCTCCCAATATCTAAGACTCAAGTGAATGAAAACTCTGTTTCCGTTGGTTATTCAGTCCTCTGCTTCTGTGGGGAATTGCATGATGACTCGTTGGTCACAAGGCCCTGTTTTTAAGTAGAGGGATTTATGTAATGTTTTCCTTCTTGCTGAATCCTAATTTTAAGACCAGCTTTAAAGTATACAAGCTTATAATTAAGTGAAAATAGCTTAAAAAGCTTTCTAGAGATAACTATAATAATTGAAATTGTGGAAAAATAGGTGGAGAATTGCAGAGTTGTTTTTTGTTTTTGTTTTTTGCTCACTTTGTTTTCTGGGTCTTTTTTCAGTGAAGTCCCCCTTTTTTTTTTTTAAGTGAATTTAAGCACATATGGTTTACTAAGCACTTAAAATTTTTTATATGACTATATGTTTGACTAAAGAACCTAACAAATTATCATCTTGAGTCAATGAAACTTACTGAGAATTCAGTCCATTTTTAGTATCTTGTAGCTTCCCTGTAATTCTGCCCATAGGTCTCTTGATGTGGCATAGCTTTATTATTAATGAGATTACCTTTTGACCATATCATTTTGTCTTTCCAGTAGCTAGTTCTTTGGATGGTACCTAAAATGAACATACTTGATATTATATATATATATTAAAACAAATCAAGTAGGGTCAACATGCCACTAAACATTTTTATTGTATTTTATACTTTAAGATACACTTTTCCTTTGTAGCAACTCAGTAGTCATTAGGCATGAACATTTCATTCTTTTTTCAGATGAAAGGTAATCTTGTCCTTTGTGTTGGCAGTACTTCATCATTCTCAGATCGGGTATGAGCCGTGTACTATGTCTAGAGATACTTTATCCAGCAGTACAAATATGAAGCTGCTGTCTGTTACCACACAGTGCAATTGTTGATGTAAATGCTTTCAGGAGTTCTTTTTTATGTTTGTACAGGCATGCCAGAATCGCTCTTGTACTGTTCTCTGCATGACCCAGTCAGCCCCTGCCCAGCTGGTTATGTAACAAACAAGGTGTGTGTTCTCGGAAGGGTCTCCAGAGCTGCAGCTTTGTCCCAGAAAGTCTGCCTGTTGTATCCTTCCAATGCTGGATCCCACTGCCTGGGTGCTAGCCTCTTCCTGGCCCCTTTATACCTTCTCCTTATTTTGATGAATATAGTGGAAGGAGTGGTTTATAGGAATTAGAGTAGGGCCGCCTGCAGACGGGGTTAAGGTAGGGAATATATCCTCAGCATTTTCATTGTTGCAAAATTTGGGGGGATGAAGGAGGGTCAAGTATGTGGCAAAAAAAGAAAATGCTATGATGGTAGAAAGAAATAGTTTTTTTTATGCCGTGCTTTATTTGCAGTTTTAACAACCTCAGGAAGCGCTAGGAAAGTTGCTGATGAGTGTTATCACATGTATAACTATATATAGTAGAATCTCGGTGTAATACGGCTTGCTTTTAGAACAGCATTTGAAAAAGCTGGATGCACAGCCAGAGATTTTAGCTAGGGAAGAATAGTATCAAAAGGACTTCATTAAAAGTTTCCACCTAAGACGAGGCACATGGGTCCTGTCCCTGAGGACTTCATTCTTTGTATATGCTGCTGCTTTTCATATGCAACTACTTTTCTTCCATCACTTAATTGATGTCAATGATATCTATTAATCTTACGTAAGATAAAGTATTTTAAATTATTCTGCTTTAAATTTCTTTTTATTTTGTAATTTTAATCCAAAAGAATATTTTTACCTGTTATCTACCCCTTTTTGTAAGGGAGAGAAGATTCGTTTAAATAATGTTGTTAAGCCTTGGGCTAGAATAAAAAGACTCTCTATGGCTTCCCATTATGTCCTTGTCAATCTTTCTAAGAAGAAAGATACTGTAGAGGAAGGAGTAACCAAAGAAAGCACTTTATACAGAGGTGCTTACATACATTCTCACTTCTTTGTATCTTTATCTAACTCAATCTAGTAAACACTAAGCTTCAATAATGTGTTAAGCCCTAGACTAGGCTTTTGGGGCACAAACATGAATTGGGAGTCTCAGTACTATTGTTTCTATAAAAGGTCTAAGTACAAATTGTTATAAGAGCTTAGAAGAGTGAGTGATGGATTATGTCCAGATAGATTTTGGGAGCACAATAGAGTAAATGATATTTGCACTTCGCCTTGAAGGATGCATGGTATTTTACCAGGCAGAGAAGTAAGAGGAGGGCATTTCAGCCAAAGACAATGTGACTAAAGACAGAGGTCAAAGTCTGTTGATCTGTTTAGGGACAGCATGCATGGGGCGGGGTCTCGGAGAATGGAAGAGTGGAGTGAAAAAGTATAACAAAGAATCCTTGGGGCTAGCTTAGAAGCTGGCTGTGTGGCCCCTGATGGATTCTCTCTGAGGTATAAGGTGCTCAGAGAATTGAGATATAGTACTGGAAGCTTCTACCCACCGTGTCTAAGATAATGAAATGCTACCATCTCTCTATTTATAAAGAAGAATTAAATTCAGTATTGCTTTATCATTTTGTTATTTCCTTTTGATGTGCATTTTGCTCTTACTGATTCCTCATCACTTTGTTCCATGGCAGTCAGTGTCGGTGTGGGGTCTTGGGGGACGAGTGGAAATGACTGCTTCCAAGTTCATGGCAATTCAGCAGGCCCTGCAGCCAGACTGGTTCCAGTGTCTCTCAGATGGAGAAGCATCTTGCGAGGAAGCAACTTCCATCAAAAGAGCCAGAAAGTCTGTTGATCGATCACTTCTATTCCTGGATAATTGTCTACGGCTACAGGAAGAGTCCAAGGTAAGACTGCACCGCCCACCACTCCTTTGTGTTTGAAACTCTCGCATACTGACGTTTCATACTACTGCCTTCTCTGCTCTTCCTCCTGCTTCTCTGCTTCTCAGCTCCTGGTCTCTTTTATGCTCCTGTTTTCTTTTCCTGAACTATAAGTATTCTAACTCTCTAGAATTCTGTCTTAGGCTCTCTTTTCGCCCCACTCTGGATGTTTTCCCTGGGCAGCCTCCCTTTGGTTTTAACTGCTGAATAATTCTGAAATTGCATGGATAATCAAGCTAACTCTGCGTAGCTTCAGAATGACATAAAGTGGACTTCAGCTGTGTTCTGCTAGAGTGTCCCTCACATGCACCTCAAACTCAGGTAACCAAACTCGGCGCCTAATCTCCTCAAACCTATTCTTTTCCTCTCTGTCTCAGTTCACAACAGCCACCAAGTTCCTTAGCCCAGAAATTTGAGTCTTTCAAGACTCCTTTTTAAAAAAATTTTCTTTGAAGTCAATTAACATAGAGTGTCTTATTAGTTTCAGAGGTAGAGTTTAGTGCTTCATCAGTTGCATATAATACCCAGTGCTTATTACATCACTTGTCCTCCTTAATGCCCATCATCCAGTTACCCCATTCCCCCAGCTACCTCCTCTCCAGGAACCCTCAGTTTGTTTCCTAGAGTTAAGAGTCTATTATGTTTTGTCTCCCTTCCTAATTTTGTCTTATTTTATTTTTCCCTCCCTTCACCTATGTTCATCTGTTTTGTTTCTTAAATTCCACATTTAGGGCTCTTTAATACCCAATTTAATATCCAGTTATTTGCTCCTTCTTGATTCCATCTCCCTAAATATATCGAGGATCTGCCCCCACCACCCTATCTTTTTTTTTTTTTTTAAGATTTTATTTATTTATTTGACAGAGAGAAACACAGCTAGAGAGGGAACACAGCTAGAGAGGGAGAGTGAGAGGGGGAGAAGCAGGCTTCCTGCCGAGCAGGGAGCCTGATGTGGGGCTCAAACCCAGGTTTCTGGGATCATGACCTGAGCTGAAGGCAGACGCTTAATGGCTGAGCCACCTAGGCGCCCCACCTCTCTGTCTGTCTTATTACCACCTTGAGGCATGATAACCTCATTATCTCTTACATAGATACTACGTTTTAATTAATCTGTGTCTTCTTATTTCCATCCGGTCCACCTTCAGCCCTACTATCTGAGAGATCTTCATAAAGCACAAATAGGAGCCCATATCCACTTCCCTAAGAGAATTTAATGACTCTCTATTTCAACTCTTAGGTGACATGGATGGGCTGCTGTGACCTGGCCTCTGCCTTCTCCTCCAGCTCAGTGCCAACTGCTTTCCCCTCTGGCTGTGACCCGTCTTAGTCACCCACAGCTCCTTGAGGCGTTACCCCATTTCATTCTGCTGAGGCTGTACATGGACTTCCTTCTGGATTGTTGTTGTTTTTTTTTTTTCTTATATCCAGCCATATTGTTTCTCTTGCTCCCAGATCAGGCTCATTCTGTCCCATTCATTGTTCTAGGAAACTGTTCCTGACCCTTCCAGGAAGTTCTGTTCATCCTTTGCCACCCCTTTAATTTGTATGTGGCTGTATTATAGCTCCAGTCATTTCGTAGTGCGATAATTTGATTATGTGCTTGTCTTTAAACTCAATTTTTGTGTGTCCTTTTTGTATCTCCACCATGTAGCAAGAATGCCTGACATAAGTAAGCCCTCAGTAAATGCTTGCTGATGGTGGCTGGTAATGACGGGCTGGGGAGGAGGAAGCTGTGGCAGTGGACCAGAGCTCCCGGTAGCAGAGTGAATGAAGCTGGGAAAGGATGCAGTCACTAGGAGAGAGCAGATCTGGTGAGAGAAGAGAAGGTGTAACCGGAGGGGAGAATTCAGTGTTGAGATCATTTATGTAGAATAATCCTGAGCAGGGGTCAGGTCCTACTGTGGCAGAGTACATTGAGGTTGAGGAACATTGTTATCTTGAGTGTACCAATAAAAAATAAAATTGAATGATAAAGTTAGCTAACATAAAATGATTAGAGGGAACTTAGTTGTCATTCTGAATAGAACTCTTGGTATCTGCAGTAAGAGTGCAGTGTAGGGACATTGCTGTGGGTCCTGATTGTTAGTGTTGCTCACTAGTAATTGTTTTGAGCCAGTAATTATCCTTGTAGCATGAGTAATGTTTACATGAGTAGAAAAGAGGACGGGGAGTGTGACAGCATGATTATTAGAACAGCCGGATGAGCCTCAAGTCCCTCTTCATGCTGGTCAGCGTTATTCTTCACATTATCGCTGTGTGGTCGTCCCTCTTTCTATCCCTATGATCTGCTCTTGTCTTGATGTGATTATTAATAGCACCCCCTTTTATGGTTACATGTGTCCCATACTTTTTTTGAAAGAGAACCTTTTATTACTTTTACGTACAGAAAATTCAATGATGTACTCTTAGCTCAGTTTGGTGGCCAGTTCTGTAACTGCTGCCTTTCTCACCTGGCCACATGAACCACCGACTTTGGACCCGGACGTTGTCTCCCTAGTGACAACGGATCTTTTCATATCTGTCATTGTAATTGGTTCTCATAGCTTCCAGCAGTGTAGCCTGAGGTCTTCTGTCCTCCAAGTTAACCTGTGTGAAGGCAACAGTGATGCAGGTCTTCCTGTGGACCAGATGCTCCAGCCTGGCCTTCTCCTTGACGATGCAGTAGGGAACCACCATCTTATGACACAGGACGGCCATGAAGATAACCAGCTGAATGGAATCCACATCTGTGCAGTCACTACCAGCTGAGTTTTCTTATTTTTCACCATGGTGGTGAAGCTTAACCCCAGCTGGAAGGACAGGTGGCATCTTAGTGGAGACATTCCCTTTGCTAGCAGCTTTCTTCTCAGCCCAGGCCAACAGTCTCTGCTTCTTCTCTTGCTTTGTCTCTGGTTTGTATATGTGGGCCAGCTTTAGCAGTTGAGTAGTTTGGCGGTCCAGGACCACGGTCTTGGGTGAACTGGTTAACTGTGGGGGATACTTACAGACATTTATAGAGAAAAACCCTTTGCCACTGCAACCAGATGTAGTGGGGCCATTGTACACAGCGGAGGAGGTCCCAAAATTCTTGGGCCTTTCCTCAGGCAGGGGATTGACCATCTTCCTGGTTCTTCACGACAGCAGGGCCCAGACCCCTTATTCCCATTAGCCTTCTTTCCTTTTGGCATCTTGGATGGCTGGCAGAGAGAGTGCAAGTGTTCCATTTTAGACAATAAATTATATGAATATAC
This sequence comes from Spilogale gracilis, assembly GCA_004023965.1. Lineage (NCBI taxonomy): Eukaryota > Metazoa > Chordata > Mammalia > Carnivora > Mephitidae > Spilogale > Spilogale gracilis. The sequence goes on from PITA01002456.1 coordinate 28,963, forward strand.
TTCTTAAGTCCAGGAAAGGGGGTTTCCCAGATAGGGCTGTGCCAGTCATGTAAAGGGGCAGGCCCGTGTAACTACCTGCTTTGTATATCTGCACACATCTTTCCCTTTTCCTGTGATTTCTTCCTTTTTGACTCACTGGATTTTCTTATTCTGAATGCCCTTAAATACTAAAGCTCTCCAAGATTCTGTTGTTGGCTTTCTTTCCTTCCTAGGCCAGGGAAAGCAAATGGGTTTCATCCCAGGGTGCGTGGAGCTGTGCCTGGGTGCAGCAGGAACAGAGTACCCGTCAGCCATGTCTGCCACGGGGAGTGGCAGCAGTGGGCCAGGTGTCCGCTGTTCCAGCCTGGGTGGTCACGTTTGTATCACATGTGTCCTCAGTGGCTGATAACCTCAAACTCAGAATGTGCAAAACAGAATGATCATCTTGCCTCACCCTCCACTGTTGTCCTAGGATTCCCTGTCTTTGCTCTTCCCATCCTCTCCCTGGACTTCCAAAACAGGAGCCAGGCATCATCCTAAATTTTTTATCCTCTCCGTGGGCAACCAATCAGTCATGTTTGTTGATCGTACCTTCTCTTTTTTTCTTTTAAGGATTTTTCTTTATTTGAGAGAGAGAGCGCATGCACAGGGAGGCGGGAGGGGCAGAGAAAGAGGGAGAAGCAGTGGCCCTGCTGAGCAGGGAGCCTGATGTGGGGCTCAATCCCAGAACCCTGGGACCACAACCTGAGTCCAAGGCAGACACTTAACTGACTGAGCCACCCAGGCACCCCCTGTTGATCGTACCTTCTGCTAAGTTTCGGATTCCCCTTCACCCACTACCACTGCCTTAGCCTGGGTCTTCTTCGTCTTTCACCTGAATTAGTAAACTTGGCCTCGTACATATCCTTATTCATTCTTAAATCATTCCTCACACAGTAGCTCAAGTGTTCTTGGGCTTGTGTTCTTGGTTCTTGTGTCCCTCCTATTTAAATTGAGAGAGGAAATTCCCTCTTTACAGCATTCCAGGCTCTCTCCTCATTCTTCTCTTCTACCAAAGAGCCACTGTTGCTTTGTATTTTTACTTCTTAGTTGCATACACAAAGTTTTTGTATATGCATTACTGTATGGGGTTTTCACTACATGAGTATGATCATATGTTCAGAAATGTGCTTGTTTTTGTTTAGCAATATCTCAAAACTCTTTCTCTGTCAGTTCTTATAGTGCTATACCTATTGCATTATTTTTAAAATACCTGCATAGGAAGCCATACTATGACTGTATCAGAATTCATGTAAGCCTTTATTGATGGATGTTAAAGTTGTTTCCAGGTTTTCATTACTGTAAACATTTTGTAAATATGCTTTGATGCATATGAATGAATATATTTGTAGGAATAATTCTTAGAAGTGGAATTTTAGGACCTAGAGATAAAAGCATTGACATTTTGGGAAGTGTTGTCCACTTGCCCTCCCAAGAAGCTGAACTAATCTGTACTCTTTCTAGTGATCAGAGTATGTGTCACTTCTCTAACACTTTTACCTCCACAGTGTTGCTGTCTGTCTTTTAACTATTTTATCAGAGTGATGGGCAAAAGTGGTATCTAACTACTTCCAATTTGTATTTCCTTCCTGGTGAGCTTCGGTTAGCTCTCCGTATGTGTACAGGGTATTCATATTTACTTTTCTGAAGTTCATATTCACATACCTACCCTGATTTCTGTGGGGTTGTATTTCCATAGAAGGTTCATTTCCATAGAAGGTTTGTTAGAGGCTTTCTATGGTATAAGTGTCTGTCTATTTTAAGAAGCAATGAGCTCTCCTTTGCCTTTGTTGAGAGTGTATTTCACTAGAGAAGGGTTATACTCAAATACGTTAACCTTTTCTGATTAGCTTCAGCTTGCTTAGGGAGGCCTTCCTTACTCCGAGGTTATAAAAACTAGAATAGATCTTTTGAGGTTTGTGTAACTCTTTTATATTTAATTTATATTTATATTTATTTTTGAGGATGTTGTGTGATGTGGTTTTATTTTTTTCCAAACGGATAGTCAGTTATTCTAACCACAGAGTTCTTAAAGTTCTCTCTAATGGAGAGACCTGGGGGTAGCCTAAAGCAAGCTTGGGTAGTCATTTCAATGAACACAAACTGATCCTTTTGTCCTTTCCCCATCACACTTGTTCAGTGTGTGTTTAATTTTAACCTAAGCTCACATATGACTGCATGTCCTGATTGCTCAGTCTTTTCTTACTGGTTTGGGTGGCTTTCAAGTTGTGTGTTTTGGAGCCCAAAACGTTCTCAGGGAGGAGGGAGCCCCATTCAGGCTTCAACTATGGCAGCCCCTTTCAGGCTTCAACTATAGCAGCTGCTCCGAGATCTCTTTCGTGTGAAGTTCATTTAAACCAAGGTCTCCACTACTGGGAACAGTTAAAAGCATTCAGCCCTTTCTCACCTTAGGTCCTTCAGAAAAGTGCCATCATTGGAGTGATTGAAGGTGGAGACGTGATGGAGGAGAGGCTGAGGTCAGCACGAGAGACAGCCAAGCGGCCCGTGGGTGGCTTCCTTCTGGATGGCTTTCAAGGGGATCCAGCAACCCTGGAAACTAGACTGCACTTGCTGTTGTCAGTCACTGCCGAGCTGCCGGAGGACAAACCAAGGCTAGTGCTCAGTTAGGGTGCAGGCCGCACCTCGCGGGGGACTGGGGAGTGTGCAGAGTCTCTGTGCGCACAGGTCTTTTTGTGAACCGATGACAGCCTTTTTAGGCGGAGTCTGCTGAGGCCCACTATGCGAGGAATTTCCAGCACGGCTGTCCTGCCTTTGATTTCAGAATATAGACGAGGACAGTTGCCAGGTGAATTAGTCTGTTTGGTCCTCTAAGTGAGTGTTACAGTGTTTCTCCTCGTTTTTATGCCAGTGCATGTCTCCTTGCTTCGTCATAACGTGGTGCTTGGGGACGGGTATAAAATCATGTGGAACTCTGGCCTTAATCAAGGAAAGTCGAGGACAGATCTGGGCTGCCCAACAGAATGAACATGGGCTGGAGTAATAGGATGTCGAAGAAATTCTTAGCTTTGAGACAGGTAGTTAAGTCACTTTTTGAAATCAAGAGGACTGGCAACACTAATGGGGCTAGTTTTTTCCATAAACGTAGGATTCACTATATACTAGTGTAGAGAAATAATCTATAAGATTCAAAGCTCAAAATCCCAAGGTTCTGAGTGCAACTGATGTCTTATTAGACTACCCACATTTTTCTTTTTTTTCTTTCCTTTTTTGTTTTAAAGCACTAGTCTTTCATCCAGGTTGGTATGAATATTCATATTTTTTTCCTACAGATCTATTAAGAGGTTTGGTTAATAGGGCGCCTGGGTGGCTCAGTGGGTTAAAGCCTCTGCCTTCAGCTCAGGTCATGATCTCAGGGTCCTGGGATCGAGGCCCACATCCAGCGCTCTGCTCAGCAGGGAGCCTGCTTCTTCCTCTCTCTCTGCCTGCCTGTGATCTCTCTCTCTGTCAAATAAATAAATAAAATCTTTGAAAAAAATTTTTAAAAAAAGGTTTGGTTACAGGAAGCTGCATATAGTATATGTAAATGTTACCACCTTTAAAAAAAATCAGATATAACTTGCAATAAACTGTGTGAATCTTATGTACAGTTTGATGGGTTTTTACACTCGTGTACAGCCCTGGAAACAGCTAGAGCAAGATACTTCCAGCAGCCCAGGCTGCACTTGCCCTGTAGTTTTAACTTAGCTTTCTTATGTTCATTGTTCCCCATCCTTGCTGATTTCGCTCTGGTGCAGATAACAATTCAACACCAGTATTTCTAGTCATTTTCTGCCTTCTTTGAACTAAGTGCTCACAGATGTCTGTTACTGGATTTGAGAGCTGGGATTGTTTTCATTCTATACATGTGTAGAAATGCCAGCTTCGGTTGGAGAGGAGTTCTAAAACATTACATTATTTGAAGGAAACTGTAATCAGAAAAACTGGCATATATTTAAGTTTTCTAGTTGTTTAATATTACATAAGCCTTTTTTGGACTTCTCTTAGAAATCAGGGAGTCTGTAAGCTTTTCTCTGCCAGTTTGTAAAAGGGACTATGGGTAGAAAAACAAACATAAAAGATGGCAGCCAGCCAGCCAGCCAACCCTGATCTAGTGCATCTCTCCCTCTTGTTCTAGTGGCAAAACCCAGTTGAGTGGTATGATTACTCCCAGAATGCCTTACCTCTGAAAATACCATCTCATTCCACCATGCAGACTTTTTATTAATGGAGAAAATAAAAGAAGAATAAAGAAAGTCAAATAGAGTTTCAGATCTTACAGGCAGAATTGAAATTCTGAGAGAAAGACTTGCTTTGCAAATGATAAAAGTCTTTCTTAAACTAATTATAAAAAGAATTCTAGGCAAAATACAATTAAAACATGGAAAGTATTTGAGGAGGAAATAAAGCACACAGCTTTGCACTCTAAAAAAAAAATTGGGGTGCCTGGATGGCTCAGTCAGTTAAGTGGCTGCCTTCTGCTCAGGTCATGATCCCAGGGTCCTGGGATCGAGCCCCATGTCCAGCTCCCGGCTCAGCGGAGAGACTGCTTCTTCTGCTCCCTCTGCCTGCTGCTTTACCTATTGTGATCTCTATCTCGCTGTCAAATAAATAAATAAAATCTTTAAAAATATATATATTTTTAAGTGATAGGGGCACCTGGGTGACTCAGTTGCTAAGTGTCTGCCTTTGGCTCAGGTCATGATCCCAGGGTCCTGGGATCGAGCCCCTTGTTGGGCTCTCTGTTCAGCAGGAAGCCTGCTTCTCTCTCTCTCTCTCACTATTCTTGCTTGTGTTCTCTCTCTTCTGGTCCTCTTTCTCTGTCAAATAAATAAAATCTTAAAAAATAAATAAATAAAATAAAAATTGACATATAGTTGACATATAACTTTGCACCCTCAAAAAAAAATCTATGTAGTAGATGGATAGGCTGTAAATTTGCATTTGAACAAAGACTAGGAAAGTTGTTTAGTAGGAATGGAAGGGGAAAGGAAACTAACCTTTATTGAACTTCCCTTTGGTACCCGAAACTCCACAGTGTGCTTTTTCAAATATCTCCTTAATCTTTACAACAAATCTGTGAGGTCTGTATTACTGCTTTTATTTTTAAGATTAGAAAACTAAAACCCAGAAAGGTTAAGAAAGCTTCCCAAAGTAGTCCAATAAGTAAATAAAAGGCAGAGCTGGGATTCGAGCCCAGGTCTCTCTGCTGCCAAAGCCCTGTGTTCTTTCTATCACATCTTATTATCTGTTGCCTGCCACACAACTGTGACTGGTGGGTTTCATTATAACTACTTTTTTTTTAAGATTTTATTTCTTAGAGAGAGACAATGCACATGAGCAGGTGGAGGGGTAGAGGGAGAGGGAAAAAGGGGGAGAGGGAGAAGCGGACTTCATGCTGAGCACGGAGCCCAATGTGGGGCTCAATCCCAGGACCCTGAGATCTTGACCTGAGCTGAAATCAGACACTTAACCGACTCAGCCACCCAGGTGCCCTCATTATTGCTACCTCTAATGCCCTCTGGAAAGAGTCTCTGCTTCCATTCCTGGCATTGTCCTCACGTCACTATTCTTACTGTTGTTTTCACAGGCTCATCTGTGGAGTCAGCCGGCCAGATGAGGTCCTCGAGTGTATTGAAAGGGGAGTGGACTTATTTGAGAGTTTTTTCCCTTATCAAGTGACAGAGCGGGGATGTGCCCTGACTTTCAGCTTTGATTACCAGCCAAACCCTGAAGAGACACGTAGGTCTTCTGAAGTTAGTCTCTGTGTTACCCTCAAGTTTCTTCTATTTCCTTTTCATTATTGGCCTTGAGTCACAAGCCAGAAATATGTGCGTACTGTAACGCCACCCTTTTATAAAACTACCACGTTTGTTTTTTATCCTTATGCTCTGGGATGTCGGCACACAAAACCAGGTGTTTAGTGCTATTCCTATAGCTCCTCAATATTAGGGAGTGAACTTAGAGTGAGCAGAACCAAGAGAAGCAAAACCCTTTCTATTAACAATCTGTAAAAAGGAACATTCAGAGTGAATAGTGATAAAAATCTAAGAACAGAAAACCTTTAACTACTCGGTAAAAGTTAATTCAGTTTTTCACAGAAGCGTTCTTGTCTGCTTTTTGCAAATCCTATGCTCTCAAAATACAGGAAGTCTCTCACCCACTCTGATCCTAGTGTTACTTTGCTTTTTTTTTTCTTTTTTTACACACACAGATGTGAAAGCTAATATTGCTTTGAAGCACCATTATTTTCTTATATTGCTTACCTTTCAGAAGTCAAGAATATCAGTTTCGAAGTCTGACATTTGACTGACAATAAAAAACGAATTGGGCTTTGGGCTGGGTCCCTTAGAACATCTACTGAGTTTTTCTGGAGAATGTTGCATGCCTGGTCTGCCTTCTGGCTTTCACAGGTGATTTCCTTTTCTGCTTCCTGCTGTTTTTTGAATTCTTCCTCTGTCACCTCTGGTGCTACATTTAACTTGGGCCAGAGACTTTCCTTAAAGGTTCATTTTATTATTAAAATCTAGAAGATGTAACCATTTTGTAAAGCAACCTAACCATTAACCTAAATTGAATTACTTCTGGAAACAAAATAAATCAGATTGGTCTATATAGGAGGTCAGTTTTGCTCTTTTTTTTTTAAGATTTTTTTTTAAAGATTTTATTTATTTATTTGACAGGGAGAGAGATCACAAGTAGGCAAAGAGGCAGACAGACAGAGAGGAGGAAGCCGGCTCCCTGCTGCAGAGAGCCTGATGCGGGCCTTGATCCCAGGACTCTGAGATCATGACCTGAGCTGAAGGCAGAGGCTTTAACCCACTGAGCCACCCAAGCGCCCCTTTTAAAAAGATTTTATTTATTTATTTATTTGACAGAGAGAAACACACTTAGAGAGGGAACACCGGCAGGGGGACTGAGAGAGGGAGAAGCAGGCTTCCCGCCGAGCAGGGAGTCCGATGGGCTTAATCCCAGGACTCTCGGCTCATGAGCTGAGCTGAAGACAGTTGCTTAAGAACTGAGCCACCCAGGCGCCCCAGTTTTGCTATTCTTTAAACTGACTAGAACATAATGTGTACAGGTGGAAAAGCATGCCACAAACAGTATAAAATCCTCATTTACAAGGTCAGTTATTTCCACAGGGACATGGGTGACTGGTAATCATTCTGTACCATGAATATTAGAAACTTAGGAACCTGATACTGAGTTCTCTGGAATAAATTCCTTTTTGGCTATAGAAAGGTATTTCTTTATGACTAGGAAAATTGAAGTTTGAACATTTTCCATTAAAGCATATTATTAATCATATTTGTGTATGTGTATCTATAGTAAATTAAAGTCTTTTGTCAATTATAAAGTGCAAATTACAGAGGAATAAGTTGCCTAATATAGGAACTAATATAGTTCCCCCTAGGATAAGGATTTCCCAGAAAGCCAGGGCATTATTGAGGTTTCCCACATCAGCATGCAAATTCATGATAGCAGAATTATAACAGCCCTCTGCTCAGTGCTCAGGTCACTTCTCTTTTTCCTTTGATCTGGTCAAAATGAACTCCCTAGGACTGTCTGCCCATTCTCCTTGGGCTGACCCTGAGTTTGTTAATACTCCTAAAACTTCTCTACTTGCCTCTGTTTTTTTTTTGTTTTTTTTGTTTTTTTTGAAGATTTTATTTATTTATTTGACAGAGAGTGATCACAAGTAGGCAGAGAGGCAGGCAGAGAGAGAGAGGAGGAAGCAGGCTCCCTGCTAAGCAGAGGACCCTGAGATCATGACCTGAGCTGAAGGCAGAGGCGTTAACCCACTGAGCCACCCAGGTGCCCTCTACTTGCCCCTGTTCAAGACAGCTGGCTGTCTGCATGGTAACTGGTGTTTTCCCTTTATATCCAGGAATGTTCTTTCTTAAAGAGTTCAAGGGAACAACTCAAGTCCACATTTAGTTCTGGATAAGCTGAGTTCCCTGGAAGGCTAAGGTCCCCATATAGAATACGTCAATTAAAAACAGATTCTACTTTTAATCTATTTGGAACATAAGCAGTTACAAAGCACAATTAATTTGCATGTAAATGGTGATGAGACACAACTCCAATATATATACACAAATTTCTCTCTCTCTCAAACACACACATACACACACACAGGCATACTCTCCCCAACTGTTTTCTTAAAATCACTCCTTGACAGTAAGAATATATATTATCTACTTGTAACCATAGTTTTCTTGGACATTGTTAAATCTCCAAGTTTTGATATAGAGAATATGTCAGTGATCATCTTGGTCTGTATTACTGCTTTTCGTGTATCATTTCCTTAGGATAAATTCTTACGAGTTGAATAACAATAATCAAAGACCATAAAGTAGTAAGTGAAATAATCTCCTAATGGCCAATCTTTATCTGATTTTCATTTAAGACTTTTGTTGGTTTGTCTTTCAGTATTACAGCAAAATGGGATACAGGAAGAAATAATGGTGGATCAAACAAAGAAAATTAAAACAACCAGTTGCAACCAAAAAATGACATCATTTGAAATTAATCTGAAGGAAAAAAAGTAAGGAAGTTTTTTAGATTTTGATTTCTGACTTTTTAATTTCAGTCTGTTTTAAAAGTTTATGTAACTGTTCCCTTTTCAGTTTATGACTTCATAAAATATTTATAGTTGGATATTATTTGGGCCTTCTTAAATTCAGTTCCAGAAAAACTCATTTTTTCTGTAGATGAATTTGTGTACCTTGTCTTATCAGAAAACTGAGGCTAGATAACTTGTTTTAGAAGAGCTGTCAGAAAGATAGACCAAATCCATTGTCTGGTGTCTTTTACTCTTTCTGATTACTTTAAATAATGTCAGAGCAAAATAAAGATTTCAGGATAAAAAACAACAAAGTGTTTCAGTTCTAAGGAACTTAAGTCATCTTGTTTATATACAGATTATAAATCTTCATAAAATGTTTCGCTCTCATTCTTCTGTGAAGAATAAACTAAGAGACTGTGTAATTTTGTATTTGGCCCAGAGTAATAATTATTAGTGAACCACTGAGAGATTTTTCTGTGAGTTTGGTATTCTTACTTTAGTGCTTGGGTGTTTTGGGTCTTATACAAGGAACATTCTAGGGATTCAGACTTAATTTATGTCTATCTAGGAATAGTACAGACTTGAAAATTTATGAAAGAATATGAAAATCCTCGGTCTAATCTGTATTCCATAGGGGCTTCTTGATTGTCAGTCTGAAATGGTGATGTTTACTCATTTAACTTTTGAAAAATAGCCAGGGGGATTCATTTCTGTTTTTCAAATGCTAGAGTAATATAAATGGGTTACTGCTAAACTTCCCTCACATTATAGATTTAGCTGGAAATTCTAGTTTTCTTCTTGTCAGTGTGAGACTTGACGTTCAGAGCCTAGCACTACTCATTGGCTCTGTGAACTTGGTCAAATCATTTCATCTTTTTTTTTTTTTTTTTTTTTTTTTTTAAGGTAGCTCCATGCCTGGTGTGGGGCTAGAACTCAAAAACCCTAAGAGTTGCATGTTCTCCTGATTGGGCCAGCCAGGCACCCCTTAACTTCTTTTTAATAGCTGATAAAAAGTAACACATATGGAGCACTTAGTATGTGCTCAGCAATGTCCAAATCCTTTGTTTTTGGAGGGTTTTTTTTAAGATTGTTTCATTTGACAGCGAGAACGCACAGCAGAGGGAGGGGCAGGCAGAGGGAGAAGGAGAAGCAGGCTTCCTGCCGAGCAGGGAGCTTGACTGAACATGGGGCTCAATCTCAGAACCCTGGGATCATGAGTCGAGCTGAAGGCAGATGCCTGACAAACAGGCACCCCCACACCCCCATTTTTTCAGATTTTATTCATTTATTTGACAGAGAGGGAGAGAGAATCCTTTGTTATATTAACTCATTTAATTCTTATAAAAACTCCCTAAGGTAGATGCTATTATTATACTTATTACCATTACAGATAAGAAAACAAAGACACAGAGGGAAGTTAAGTGTCTTGCCCAAGCGAGTTGTGAGCCGGGCATCAAACCTAGGCCTGATAGCTCTGGAGCCCTTCCTCTCCATCCCCCTTAGTAATCTTCATTGGGAGATGACAATAAAAATGCCTGTCTTCAAAGGTGGTTGCAGAGATGAAGTGAGACAGTGTATGTCAAAGTGCTTTGCAATCCACACACACACACACACAAAAGCCCTGTAAGTGAAAGGTCACGCCATGTGTTCTGTACCAGCTCTGGTGGCGAGTGGGAGAAGTGTGGCATGCATCAGAACAGCATGTACTGTCATTGCGTACCCTTACAGTGTGACTAACAAAGCTCAGCGTGCGGGAGGGATCGCGGACTCTCTCCTGATGCCCTTTGTAAGCCTCAGTCCAGGAGGCCAGGTCTGTCAGAAGACAAGGCTCCCGAGTCTCCTGACTCATCGTTCTCTAGGTTAACTTGTCACCACATTGTCATCCTAAGCAGGTGGCCAGCACTGTATTTGCCAGTGAGGTTACTAATTATTGCTTATGTACCAGCCGAATAGATGGCCTAGGCTGTGGAACTCTTGCTACTCCTCATTTTCTGGGCTGTCATTGTAATTTCCTTTCTCAGGTACCAGGAGGACTTCAAGCCACTTGTGAGAGGGTGTTCCTGTTACTGCTGTAGGAAGCATACTCGTGCGTACATCCACCATCTGCTGGTGACCAACGAGCTGTTGGCTGGGGTCCTGCTTATGATGCATAACTTTGAACACTATTTTGGATTTTTCCACTCCATCCGGGAAGCACTAAAAAGCGACAGACTGCCACAGTTGAAAGAGCTCATCCGCAGGCAAGCATCTTGAGACCTGGCACACGCAAGTCTGACTCTTCACACTGAGCCTGTCCCGCTGTTGGGATGTGGAAAGAGAGAACAAGAAATGATCTTAGCTTTAATCATTTATATTGGGGAGTGAGATCTGTTCATAAATAAGGAACGTTTGAACCCCCCTCTGCTGGCTTGAGGCTCAAGAGATTTCTTCTAAAAACTTAAGTAACCCAGACTGAGCAGAAAAAACTGAACTTCGACCTTTAATATTTCAGTGCTAACTCTCTTAATGGATGGAGATTTGTTTAGTCAAAGGCAAAAGCTTTATTTGTGAAGGGACAGCCTTAAATCTGGCTTGATGAGATTGTGTGGGTTCGTGGAGTTGGATCAGACCTTGAAGAGAGATGATTGGTCATGAGTAGCATGACTTGTGTAGCTGCGTGACTGTTGACTGTAAAAGGAATCTGGCTAATTTAAGAGTTCCCTAGTTTTAATCCTTATATTCTCAGGAGCCTCTTAGACACCTCTTCCTTCCTAGCTGCCTCACTGCTGCAGTCAATTAGAAAAATCTCTTGTGACTTAATCTAGGCTCGCATCTTCATGGGATGTGGGGCTCACACATCGCTCCTAGGATCAGTTGACCCACGGCACACACCTTCATTTGACCACATGATCTATGTGTGACTTGTCTCCTGAGAGCCCATGCAGTTGTCTGTTACAAGCCAAAAGTTTGCCTGGGTGCATTTGTTTGGTCATACAGATCCACTGTGGTGTGCCCTTCGGGCTCATTAATAGTCTAACCACATAATAACTCTGGCCCCATCACTTGGGGTGATCATCCACCATGTGTTCACTTGGACAGATCCCTGCCCGGCAGTTGGAAGACTGGGTTTCTATTCTACGCAGCTGTGACAACCGGCAAATCACATAACCCCTCCATGCCTATTTCCTCAACAAACAGAGACAGGCCGCGGGGTAGGACTACATGAACTTCCAAGATTCTATCTAGCTGTGATGTTGGGGGAACAAAAAGTTTTAGATTACAGTCTCTGCCTTCTTGTGACCTAGTTTACTGATCACGTTTGGCCTGGTAAAAAATCAGTGGTGCGAGGAACCGGGCAACAGTAGAGATGTTTGAGAGCTGAGAAAGAGGTTTGGCCTGTACTTCTGAAGTGGTCAGTGAGTTGGCATCAGCAGATCCTGACACTGGGAAGACCTTCCTGGATCATCTCTGGTTCTGTGAGTTTTTTCTGCTCTCACCAAAGGAGTGACATATGTGTTGATGTGACAGGTGATTTTTCTTTTCTTTTTTTTTTAAAGATTTTATTTATTTATTTGACAGAGAGAGAGATCACAAGCAGGCAGAGAGGCAGGCAGAGAGAGCGGAGGAAGCAGGCTCCCCGCTGATCGATGTGGGCCTCGATCCCAGGACCCTGAGATCATGACCTGAGCTGAAGGCAGAGACTTTAACCCACTGAGCCACCCAGGCGTCCTGATTTTTATTTTCTTTGGGCTTTTCTCTGTTTGTCGTGTCTTCTGTAAGGTTACACACACCGTTTTTGTAAAACAAAAACAAAAACAAAACAAAACAAAAAATAATGGGACCAAAAAAAAAAGTCTTTGTTTTTGTAAGAGCTTGGAATATATTTGTTTGACATTCGTAGGTTGTAATTTGCTATTTTTTCATTTCAATGGGCATTACTGGACATCGTTTTTAACTATTATATGGTAACTATATTTTTGTGTGTTAGGTGTCTGTATGTTTTTCTTTTATTAATGGTTTAGGAGTGTCCAGGACATTCCTGTAATCTCTCCTCCATGAATGGCAAGAATAGTTAGGAAAGAGTTTCTGTTCTCAAGGGTGTGCTTGCTTTGAAATATATTGAACTAGACTTGTTTATATGTTTATATTTCTGTCCAATGCCAAATCTATTGTTGGAGGAATATTAATATTCCAGGATCCATATAAAATTTATGAGTTTTATCTGTTCAAAACACTGAATATTCTGCTCAAGCATTCATTTTTTTCTGGGCCTTTTTCTTATTAGCACATTTGAAAGAAATGGTTTTTTCCTTTAATGTAAGTCTGTTAAAGTCAATAGCCAATAAACATTTTTAATTTAAAAAAATATTGTCTTATTTCCTGTAAATAGTAGTGAGTCTGTTAAGCAAACTGTTAAATTTCCATGATACTAGAAGTGTTCTGCATTGGAAAAAAATTTTTTTCTACATTTATCTCATCTGTGGTCATTGCTTTACGTGCACTCATACTAAATGCGTAGATTCAGCAATGTATGTCTCTTTTTTTTTTTTAAAAAAGATTTTATTTATTTATTTGACAGAGTGAAACACAGTGAGAGAGGGAACACTAGCAGAGGGAGTGAGAGAGGGAGAAGCAGGCTTCCCACCAAGCAGGAAGCCCGATGCGGGGCTCGATCCTGGGCCTCCAGGATCATGACCTGAGCTGAAGGCAGTCGCTTAACCAATTGAGCCACCCAGGCTCCCCATGTCTGTCTCTTTAAATGATATAATTAGGGACCTTGAGGTCATGCTAGCAGTTAATAAAAATAATAATAACCATAACCTATGGAGAGCATTTTTAAAGTACCGGGCACCTTAGTAAATGCCTTCCTTATGTATCTCGACCCTTAAAGCCTGCTTATGAGGTGCTGATATTATTATTCTGTTAAGAACTGGATTTCAGGAAGGCTGAGTTGCCTGAGGGCCTATCAGGAATTTCTGGAAGGTTATGTAGTTTGCCTAAGGGTCTAACAGTAAGTCAGCTCCCAAGTTAAGCTTTAGTTGCATCTGGCCAAAACTGCAGTTAAACATTGCACTAAATAGCCTCTTGTGATCTGCCTCTGGGTTGAGGGGTTAAGAGAAGGGAGAGACCTAGAAGGGCCATGTGGCCACGAGGTGTTGGGGGCTTCTGGAGCCTCACTGCAGCGTGGCCCGCTCCTGCCACGGGAAAGAGCTGGCACTGGCATGTGTCGCCCACGACCCCATGCTGGCCCTCAGAAGTGCTCAACAGGAGTTGCCATTCCTCATCCCCCACTCCCTCCCGCCCCCAGTCTGGGGACTATAACCACACCCGGAATGGTGTTGAAAGGGCTGGGGTCTGCGGTCAGTTCAAGCGGACCTAGGGAATCAGTGGAAGTCTGAGGTGTCCTAAATGCCTTGGGGGAGCACTGCTCTAGTCTTCTCTGGAAATAAAGGGAAAAGAGTCTTCTAAAATATTTTTTAAGCCAAATACTTGTGTAATTAAAGCATTTTAATAAAAATTTCAAACAAAGAGCATCAAAAGGTCAGGATTCGAATGTGTAAGCAACTATCTTATCCAGGATGTGGGTTTTTTTTTTTCCCCTGTCGAGGCATCTTGGAACTCACTGAGAAACCAGAGTTAAATGACGATCCTGTGCCTTCCTGATTAGGAACAGGCTGCTCTCTGCAGTTTGATTAGTCTCGTTCGTAGCTGTGGGATTACAGCTTATTAAATCTGACAGTGCTGTGGAGGGCAGGGAGCCCGGAAGGTCAGACTTACACGCTGAGCCAGCCACCAGCAAGGCTCTGCCTTTACCTGAAGGTCTTGTGTAATTGGCATTCATTTTAATATTCCTTTTTATATCTTTCCTTGTTTTTCAACATTCAGGTCTCATCCTCACTTTGTACCTTTTCTCTCCCTTCCTTCTCAGGAGAGTCCCTCACTTGTGACTATATAACCCAAATAACAGTGGGCAAAAAAGAAAAACAAGCCCAGAGTAAACAAGGTGAGTTTGGGTGACCATACATCCTCATTGCCCATACTAGCTCTGGTTTGTATCTATACCTTCAGGCATAAGTATAAACAGCGTCCTCTTTTACTTTGGAAAGTGCTGTAGTTGAATGACGAATCATATGGTCACCATCACGAGTGCTTGAGGTGGTCAAACCGGAGAATAGGTGCCTCGTCTCAATGGGACCGCTGCCCCCCACCTCTTGCTACTTGCGGCCAGTGCCATCAGAGCTTCCGGTCTCTCAGCAAAGCCCCAAATCTGGATTTTCGGAAATGCCGTAATTTGTAAACGCTGGTTCAATTAAAAAAAAAAAATACTCTGCTTGCCAAACAAAACCTAGGTGCTCCGAGTTGGCAGCCTAAAGTCTAGAATTTGGAGGGAAAATTTTAAATTTTCTCAGTGACTCATCAAAACATACAGAAAAAGCACCTCTGGTTTCTAGCTGCTGCGACTGATTCCAGATTCCCGCATTAAGAGATACCCGCACTGTCCCAGCTTCATGGCACGATCCCCAGAAAACTCCCAGCCCCATTTTAAATCGGCTCAAAGGGAAGGAATGCATCACCCCGTTCAGCCAATTTAATGGATGGGAACTGCTGGCTCAGAGAAGAAAGACCAGTCAGTGGGTCTTTCCTCTCCAGGACTTTAAACAGACGCATGTTTCTTTCCAGTTACCACTTTGGCTCTCCTATACTTCCCCCATCTTCTGCTGAGCTGTGCCCTTTCAGGTTCAGCAGAGATTTCCCAGTACTTACTTTCCAGTGATCCTTTCTGACTCACAAAACTGGTTGGTACCAGGTCATAAGGGGTCACACTGCACCTTCCAGCATTAACAGCAATAGTCCTCGCTGACACAGTGAGAGCTCAATTATGTTCTTAGAGCAGCTGAGGCCTTCTCTGTGGATTGTAGCCAGCTGAGTGCTAGTTAGAAGTGACTCGCACAGCAGTGCATGGTGGGACCTGGGCTCAATGTCTTGTCAGTGGTGGTTTTATCTCCCTCGACGCCAGGCAGGCTCCCGGTGACCTGGCACATTTTTTTTCCTTCTTTTACTTGGTTCGCTTTCTATCCATTAGCATCTCCTAGTGCTGGCCTCAAAGCAATTTCCCCTGCTTTGACAAGAGGAACTCAGAGTGAACTTTTCCTTTGTTCTCTTTCCTCATGATGCACTTTGAGACCAGACTGAAGCTGCCAAGGGGTTCAAACGGCCCCCCAGCTTCTGCTGGTACATTTCAGAGGGATTAGCACATTCTCTCCGCACACTCTCCCTGATGGTCACCTCCTTCCCTGAGCAGCTGTCCCCTGCTGTCTGCTCCTTTGTCTGAGGAACACATTTTCTCTTATTATCACCTAGTTCCCTGCCTGTTTTGGATGGCTTCAGCTCGCCTCCTAATGAAATCAAGATGTTGCTATTAATGGTCTTCTTTTTCCTAACAGCTTAGAGTCACTTCCTTTTATTTAGTCCTTTTCCCTTCCCTCCCAAGCCACATACTCATCTCTGCTTCAAATAAAAATTTCCTAACCCTTTCATAACTACTGCTTTAGCGCTGCTACCAGTAAGTCATGAGAGGGAGGAGATAAAAGTAAGGGGAGAGAACCCAAAAGGTGAGGTGGGGGTAGGGATCCTCCAGTAATTGCGAACAGGGCAAGCATTTTCAGAAGGCTTCTTGAGTGAAGAAATTACATTAGCCCCCCAGACTGAACACTGTAAGCCCAGTGGTCTGGTGAAGTTTTCCTCTAGTTTTTACAGTTGGAATGGGAAGATCATTTTCCCTCTAAAGAGCTGTCTTCTTTTCAAATAGTTGAAATAATGCTTAGCATCATTCCTGGTATCATTTATATTAGTCATAAATCCATTTATAGGATCTGGTGACATAAGAGATGTAAGAGTTTTTCAAATCATGCCCCAAAAAGTTAAAATATTTAGCCCAATAATCCAGCATTTGCATTCCCTACTTACTTAGTTTTATTTTGGTTTAACAAACTTATATAACATTTCCATCATAATTCCGTTTATCTTCCCATGCTGAAGAAAATACAAGCTATGCAAATATACTCAGTTCCCCCACATGGTAATTTACACATCAAAAGAGAAAAAAAGAGTGACAGAGTATTTTCAATTTTTTCTTTTTTTACCCTATATCTGATTTTGGTTAGACTCTCCAATTTCAAGTTGTTTGAGTAGAAAAGTTGCTTCTAGTCATGTTGAAAAAGTCAGTTCAACTTCACTTTTTCACTTGAACATTCAGCTATTACCCCAAATCCCAAGTGTCACAAACCAGATTTATTCTCTGTCGTCAGTCACATTGGTTTTCAACTTCCACTTCCTTATCTCTGTCAGTGGCATCTGTCTTCCAGTCAATCCAGCTGGAAAACTTATTCCTTGGATGAATGATAGAGTTCACAGAAGGGATGGGGATGAGGTATTTCAAGGGAGGGATCGATAAGAAGTGATGACTGGCTCAAAGGCGCGATTCAATGCAGATTACCTGTCCTGCCCCCCTCATCCCCTTCCTGGCCTGCCCCACCCTCCCTTCCTCTTTTACCTTTAGTATTCACTGCTACTAGGCTAAACTGTCCTAAGTATTGTCTTCCATAGGATACTCTTTGACTCAAAACCTTCAATGGCTCCCCAGTACCATCCAGGACAAGGGCAGGCTGGCTGATGAATTCCTAGGCCTGTCATGATTTGAGAGCCAAATATCACATAAAAACTTGCTTTTCTAGAATCCTAGGCTTTCAGGATTGAAACAGGAGAGGCTTCTATTCTGGTTTTCTTTTCATCAAGGCACCAAAAACCAGTGCTCTAAGCATTTGGTTTGTTCAAGTCTTCAACTCTGTAAGCCTCATCTCCCAACCAGGCTACCACTCAGCTCTGTGAGGAAAGGATAATTCCTCATGGAGGAATATTTTCCCTCTCTGCATCCTCACCCCTGCCCTAGCTGGGCAATAGTCGAGTCTGCTGAAATAATTAAAGGGGGAGCATGTAACTAGTTTCCTTCCCACCACGTGTCTGTCGTGTGGCTTCTGCTCTTCTTGCCTCAACACATTGCTTGTCCCATTCTTCTTTGCATTACAATTTGTTCAATAATTCCTGTGTTTTAGCCTATTACCTTCTTTACTGCTCATGGAGGACCTCCGAAGTTGATATTCTCCCATTTACAGAGAGGAAACTGACTCAGAGAGGTGAGTGACTTGCTTGAGCCTACAAAGCGGGAGACTCAGATTTAAACTGGCTACTATGACAATGAGGCCCAGCATTTTTCCATTTTACTCCCT
This sequence comes from Spilogale gracilis, assembly GCA_004023965.1. Classification (NCBI taxonomy): domain Eukaryota; kingdom Metazoa; phylum Chordata; class Mammalia; order Carnivora; family Mephitidae; genus Spilogale; species Spilogale gracilis. The sequence goes on from PITA01002456.1 coordinate 46,813, forward strand.
GACCTACCCAAATTGTGTTTTTCTTATACAGAGCATCTGCTCTACTTTAGGAACGAAGGCCAGAGGTTGGTGAAGGCCTATTCCAAACAAAACTTTCTCCTGGGATCTGTAACCTCTCCTGGTTGTCCTCTGGGCTACCGCCCCCATCATGACTCCCTGGCCCTCTAAGAGTGCTAAGTCAGGATGAGTTAGTAACTGCTTTTCTTTTTCCTTTTTTGTTTCCAGAAATCTGTCACTGCATTTTAATAATGAGAGGGCTGAGGAGTGACCCAAAGATCATAATTTATTTTGGTCAAAGGCTCATACATTTACATATAAATGAAAAGCAAAAGGATATATAATTGTAGAAGGGGGGAATTAGTTTAACCTTTCTCCTTTTCAGAAAGAGAATTCTTTGGTGACACAGAATATATACATTCAGAACCAGAAGGAATGTTACAGATCATTTATTCAACTCCCTCATTTTATAGAAGTGGACCCAGGCCCAGACAGACGGTGTGACTAACCCGAGGTCCAACTGGAGAGGAGAGGCAAGCCTTCCTTTCTCAGCCTCAGCCCTTCTCCCCATCCCTATCTCTTGTTCTGCTTGGACGAGATCTCAGTATTCTATAGCTCCTACATCATATACAATGTGCTTACAGTGTTTAATTTTATATATTAACTGGACTGGGCTAAAGGATGCCCGGAAAGTTGGTAACACGTTATTTCTGGCCATGTCCGTAAGGGTGTTTTGGTAGAAAAACTTAGCATTTGAGTCAGTTGACTGGATAAAGAAGATGCTATCACCAATTCAGTGGGCTTCATCCAATCTGTCAAGGGCCTGAATAAAACTGAAAGGTGGAGGAAGGGTGAACTGGCTCTTTTGCCAGAGCTGGGACATCGATGGATCGGTGCTCCTAATTGTTGAGCCTTCATACCTGGATTAAAAGCCATACCATTGGCTCCCCTGGTCCTCAGCTTCTCTCCAGCTTGCTGATGGCAGATAACATCTTGGGAATTCTTGGTCTCTATAATTGTGTGAGCCAACTCCTATACTAAATCTCTCCTTCCTATCTCTCATCTATCTGTCTCCTGTTGGCTCTGCTTCTCTAGAGAATCCTGAGCGATATTATTTCACCATGCAGGCAGTGGCTATAGCCCTCCCAGCGGCTGAGATAATAGTAATTCTTCAGTGCAGAGGTTGTTAGTGTGGCCGGTGATGCGGGGGGCACAGAATTGTACAAAGAGGGGAGCTGCAAGCAGTACAGAGCTCCAAAGGAAGAGAGGGGCCAAACATCTAGAGAAATGCCAGTGAGTTTCTGTCCGGCTGGGCCTTTTAAGGGGTTTTGAAGGATGTGAGAAGGTTGCCCCTGTGCTCATGGGGGTTGTGGAGAGGGGGGTCAACTTTTGGCCTGGTAAAGCAGGAGGTGGCAGGTTTTTCAAGGGGGCTCTGTCCGGGACTTGTCCAGGATGTGGGTTGTGGTCAAGCTCGAGAAGAATATGTTTTGTAGTTGTGGTCTATTCTCTGAGAATATAGGGCCCGTGACCTAGAAAAACAAAGAGTTGGGCCAAGGGCAGACAGCTTGGTTGTGGGGTGAGTGGCGCTTTTGAATAAATTCAAGGATTATTCTGTTTGTAGATACATTCTTAAAAGACTTCATGGTCCTCATTATGATTGTGGGCATCAGGGAAGTTGGCAAAGATGTCTCAAACCCTTTCCAATGTACGATGCCATTTATAATCTCCTATGTCCCTCCCATAATCATAAAGGGCCCACTGGGTTTTGTGGACTGCTGGTTTGTCTCAGGAGAGAGAAGGAGGGAGCAATGTTGCTCCTCTTCTAGGGCCCCATCAGGTGGTCCTACTTTTTCTCATGGGTCCAATGGCCTATGGAATTTAGTCCAGTCAGTCAGTACATAAAAACCCATGTCTTGACTTTTTATATTTTGTCACCAGGGATATTCCTTTGTCACATATGTCTTCCTCACCCTAATTCTCTTTAATACCTACTCATTCTTGGATCCAGTCAAGAAGAAGTCATCCACTTCCAAATAAGTGTCAGGCACCCTCGACCCTTGGGATTCAATGACAAACATCCCACAGAGAGCACCTGTCTTCTTGGAACTTTCAGACCAGGGGCAAACTCCCAAACTGCATGTATTCTACAGAACTAGAAAGTTTGCTTTACTCATGCAGTCTACTAAATCATATCCCAACTACGGAAGATTAATAAGCCAAATCAGTGAGCTGAGTTCACCTCTGGTGGCTGGGCACTCACACTAATTCAGTCTGCATAGTCTTCACGGTAAGTCTCCCAACAAATCCATAATCCCTCAAAAAAGTATAATCATCCCCATTTTATATTTGAGCAAACAGGCTGAAACAATCAAACGGCTGCTTAAAATTCCTTTGATTTCAGGAATATCTCATTCTGAAGCCTATACTATTATTTTTACCCTCACCCTGCAAAGGGTAGAAAGATAACACAACATGACTACTAAATGTGTTTCAGGGCATTTGACTGGCTCAGTCAGTGGAAAGTATGACTCGATCTTAGGGTATGAGTTCAAGGCCCATGTAGGATGTAGAGATTACTTGAAAATAGAATCTTAAAAAAAATAAGTATGTTTCTATGGAGCCATGTCATTAATTTTTTTAAACAAAATTTGAAAAACGCAATTTAATCTTAATGTGTAAGAAAATAATCATGGGAATAGAGACCTTTTCTAATGACCCTGCAGCTTCTCAAAACCTTTTTGGAGCAATATCTGGGAATCAAGTTTGGGAAAGAAGTTCAGATCAGAAAGCGTATCAGTGAGTACTTACGATGATAACACTATGTACGTGCTCTAAATTTTAGAAAATAACAGAAGTCTGTTTAAATCTTTGTTCCATGAGACAATCAACCTAAGTAATTCTGGCTATGAGTTTTTAAAGGGTGTGGGCATATGGGTTGAAGTGAAGTAAAGTAACATACTGCTGCTCTTCTTGTGTGATTTTGAAGTCCATAACGAGGTCCTCGCCACCTAGCCACATTCGGTGTGTTCATTTGGAGATTTAAAAAGCAAAAAAAAAAAAGGGCAACTGGGTGACTCAGTTGTTAAGCCTCTGCCTTCCACTCAGTTCATGATCCCAGAGTCCCAGGATCGAGCCCCGCGATGGGCTGCCTGCTTAGCAGGAGGCTTGCTTCTCCCTCTCTCACTCCTGCTGCTTGTGTTCCCTCTCTGGCTGTGTTTCTCTCTGTCAAATAAATAAAATCTTACAAAAAAAATAAAAAGCAAAAAGCTGCCATTTCGTAGTATTAACCAGTTAGGTGCTCAGTGTGATGAATGAGCTATTCATTCCACAAACAAGTGTTGCCTCCTTATGTACCCCACCTTTGCTAGATGCTGGAGATTCAAAGGTGAAAATGTCAGGGATTTTGCCTTTGGAATTACAGCTTGCCAGAGAAAATAAACGCTTCATTGCAAAGCACGTTAGTGACATTACTGGTGGGATATACAAAGCACCGTGGTATGAAAGCATGGAAGTTTTTCTCACCATGTTTTCTAAACCAAATTAAGAACATGTAGTTGGTGAATCTACCTCTGGGTGTCATAGGGAGCATAGTTGACTTGGCAACCTAAAAAAGGATGTATGGAGTCCTACGACAGGAAGAAGATCCCAGGCCACTAATGAAGTGGTCTGAGAATTCCTGCCACATCTGCCTTGTGTTCTCCCCAGAATGCCCTGTTCCTGTGATTGTCATTCTGTTACTCATCACAGACTCACTCAACCAAAATTGTCTGACAGACGAGGCGGGCAGTGTAAATGATACAAAAGAAAGGAGCATTGACTTTTTTTGATAAAAACAAACAAACAAACAAACAAAAAACCCAGAACCTCCGAATTTTTGCACTGGAAGAAGGTGATGCTCCCCGAGGGAATGGCTAGCTAGTAGTTCCAGTGCCCTCCTCTGAGATTTAACTTCCTCTGGAGGTCTTGGGCTGTCTCCTTCCTGTGAGCTTCTCGCAAGAAACCCTCTGGCTCTTGCTAGATTGGAAGCATTTGTTTCCTTCCCAGAAAGCAGTTGAGATGTCATTTTCTTCACATAGGTGAGCAGATCTAGACCCACGATCTTTTTTTGCCCCTTCAGTACTGGGGATGATGGAGGGTGGCAGAGGGGGCACAGGGGAGATACTGCAATGATTGGGTGTCTGCTTCCAAGGCCGGGGGGCCTCCAGCCCCTCTCGGACCCTCCTGGAGTCAGAAGTGATCGACGGATCAACAGCTGAGTCTACCTTCATCATCTCCTTGGCAATGGGTTCAGTAAACAAAACCCTCTCCATTCTTTAAGGGAAGCATTAGCAGTGAGCCCAACAGTAAATGGGTGCCATTTTGTTAGTAGTAGTCAATCAGCTCGTGGCCACTCTCATCCCTTCTCCTTACTCCTACCTGGATTCTTTGGAAGCAAATCTCTGACATTTTATGATTTCAGTTGTCAATATTTCAACATGTATCTTTTAAAAGATAAGGACTCTTTTTAAAAATGTAAACAATACTATTCTTTCATTTAAAAATGAATAATGCCTTACTATAACCAAATACCCAGACAGTATTAACATTTCCTCCATCATCTCATAATTTTTTATAGTTGTCTTGTTTGAATCAGCCTCCTTGCAGTTACTGAGTGCTTGAAATATGGCTCGTCAAAATTGTGATATGCAAATATAAAATATACAACGGATGCTAGAAATAACATATGGAAAAGATATTAAACATTAATAATTTTACATTGATAATATGTTTCAGTAATAGGACTTATTATATATTGGGATAACTAGAATATAGTATTAAAATTAATCTCACCTATTTATTTTTACATTTTAGATGTGGCTAGTGGAAAATGACCTATGTGGCTTGCATTCCATTTCCGTTGGATAGTGCTGATCGAGAGGCTTGATCAGTTTTAGTTTTGAATTTTTTTTTTTTTTTTTTGGCTACATGATTTGGTAGGTGGTAGTGTGTTCTTCCATGTGGAGACACATAATGGTTGGTTCAGTTTTTGTGCTATTAAAGATTGATCAGTAGTCCCAGCACTGCAGCCTCATTCATCTGTGTCTAGTACTCCATCAGCTTTTCACCTGGTGCTTTGAGCAGCCACTAATGATCATTGCTCAGATCCACTCTTTCTTTAGAGGGTGCTATGGACTGAAAGTCTGTGTTCTCCCCCCAAATTCTTATTTTGGGAAAAACAAGTAGGGGGAACAGCAGGCAGAGGGGGAAGCAGGCTCCCCGCTGAACAATGAGCCTGATGTGGAACTCAATCCCAGAATCCTGGGATCATGACCTGAGCTGAAGGCAGGTGCTTAACTGACTGAGCTACCCAGGTGTCCCCCTAAATTCTTGTTAAACTCTAACCTCAATGTGATGGTATTTAGAAGTGGGGTCTTTGAGAAATAATTAGGTTTGGATGAAATCACAATAGAGTTCTCAAGGTGAGGTTAGTGTCCTTAGAAGAAGAAACCAGAAGATTAGCTCTCTCTCTCTCTCTCCACTCAGGATACAGCAAGAAGATGGCCATCTACAAACCAGAAAGAAGGCTCTCATCAGGCCCTGACTCTGTCGGCACCACAGGCCTCCAGAACTGGGAGCAATCAGCGTTGGTTGTTCAGGCCCCCAGACTATAATATTCTGATAGAACACCCTGAATTGACTAAGACAGTCTGTTGTTCTTTCTGCCTTTATTAATAAGAATATTTCTATTAAAAAAAACTTGCCTTCATCAAAGATTTGGTTATAGTGAAGTTCAAATTATATGGGATGAACAACTCTTTTACCATGATTGTTGACCAGTTATCAAAACAGTGAGTTGGTCCTTTGGTGTCCTCTAAAAGCAACCAACGGGGATTGGAAAAACTTAATGTTTCAAGTATTTATAATAGACTCATGGATTTTAACCATTTAGTGTTTCAAAAACCATTCTCATCACCTTTTTTGATGCTCAAATTGTTCCCACTTTGGCCAGCAGAGGGACTATCCTATAGGCTTCTGATTCTGACCCAACCTCAATCTAAATTTTTAAATTTTTTTCTTTTTGGTATAATAAGATGTTTCAGGATCACATTTTAAACTTCCTGCCCCCAACTTGGAATTAATTATTTTCCAAATAAGTTCTGATTCCTTTTACTGGAAAGTGCTTTTTCAAAAGCGATAGTCTGGGTTCTTGGAGTATTTATTGCTAGATTTATGGTCATTGCTTCCAAGTTCTTTGGTGGAAAGACAAAGGAAATACACATTTTTTTTTTTAAAGAGAAAATACACAGTGAATTCAAGTCCAAACTTAGATTATGGGGTTTTCATAGAACTTTTATGTTTTATATTTGTACCTCTTTACACTAAAAACTTGGGTCCTAATGAGGCAGTCTAAATACTTATTATGCTTCATCTATATACAGACATATGTAATAGTGTCAGAATGACAACTTGAGCATTATTACTGACAAGTAATATAACAATTTTAAGGTTCTTTATAATTTTTTATGCTCTTGGAGAGATACATGTCTTAGGTATAGTCAGGGGCACCTGGGTGGCTCAGTTGGTTAAGCAGCTGCCTTTGACTCAGGTTATGATCCTGGGTCCTGGGATCGAGCCCCATATCGGGCTCTCTGCTTAGCAGGGAAGTCTGCTTCTCCCTCTCCCTCTGCCTGCTGCTCTGTCCACTTGTGCTCTCTCTATCTCTCTGTCAAATAAATATATAAAATTTAAAAAAAAAGGAGAGGTATGTTCAAAATACTGTGTTCTTGAAGTCACTTGAAATGACTCCTCTCTTTGTAATTAAATTAACCCTCTTCACAGTTTCATTTATTTCATTTTGCTTTTAATTTTTAGAGGTTGCTTCTTTTTTCCAAAAATTTTTATTTATTTATTTATTTATTTATTTATTTATTTATTTATTTATTTATTTATTTGACAGAGAGAGAGAGAGAGATCACAAGTAGGCAGGGAGGCAGGCAGAGAGAGGAGGAGGAAACAGGCTCCTCACTGAGCAGAAAGCCCAATGCGGGCCTCGATCCCAGGACCCTGAGATCATGACCTGAGCCGAAGGCAGAGGCTTTAACCCACTGAGCCACCCAGGCACCTAGAGGTTGCTTCTTATCAGGAATATTTAATTCAGATAAGGGTATTTTTTTTCAGCCCTTCAATTTTTCCATTCTATTCTCTTATTGCTTGCCTAGTTTCTGAAGAGAAGTTTGTTGTAATTCTTATCCTTGTTCTCTACAGGTTAAGTTGGTTTTTTTCCCTCTAGGTTCTTTCAAGGATCTCCCCTCCCCACTTTCTTTGATTTTCTGCAGTTTGAATATGATATTCCTTGGTGTAGATTTTATTTTTATTTATTGTTAAAAATATTTATCCTGTTTGATCTCCTCTGAGCTTCCTGGATCTGTGTTTTGATGTCTGTCATGGATTTTGGACAATTCTTGTCCATTATTATTTCAAATATTTCTTTAGCTGCATTTATCTTTCTTCTTCTGGTATTCCAACTACGATATGTTATACTTTTTGAAATTGTCCCACAGTTCATAAATATTCTGAGTTCTTTACTTCTTTCTTTCCTTCTTTCCACCTTCCTTCTTTCCTTCCTCCCTCCTCCTTTCCCTCCTTCCCTTTTTTGAAAGGGAGGGGGGTCTAAGAGGGAGAGGGAGTGAGAGAATCTCAAACAGGCTCCATGCTCAGGGGCTCACTAGATCATAACCTCAACCAAAATCAAAAGTAGGATACTTAACTGACTGAGCCACCCAGCGCCCTGTTTTTTGTTTTTATTCTTCTTTCTTTTTATTCTTTTTATTCTTCTTTCTTTCTTTCTTTCTTTCTTTCTTTCTTTCTTTCTTTCTTTCTTTCTTTCAGTTGGGGAAGTTTCTACTGACAGATCTTCAAACTCCCTGATTCTTTCCTTGGCAATGCCCAGTCTACTGATGAGTCCATCAAATGTATTCTTCATGTCTTTTATTGTGTTTTTGTTTCTAGCATTTCTTTTTGATTTTTCTTTGAGTTTTTATCTCTAAAAAGTTCTGTTATGAAGAAAACTCTGGGCATATTTCAAAATGGTTATATTTACCCTCTTCTGCAAGAGACATGAAGAGATTTTTCTAGGTTCTTTATCATGAGAAGCTGGTGTGGGGCCTCCTAATACCATGGCCCCTTGGAGTCTCTCATTCTCACACTAGTTCATACTCAGCCTCCAGCAATCTGTTAAAATTACCAGTGAAGAATTCCTCTCAGTTTATGGTTCTAGAAGCTTCTCCCTCAGGTGAGCCCATATCAGAAGAGCTGTGCTTTTCTAGATTTGCTTGTATTGCCAAGTTTCTAGGTAGTGCATTGCCCAGAGGCCTCAATTCTCTAATGGGTCCAAAAAAATTCTTGATTTCCAGTTTGTTCATATTTTTTCTTATTGTAAGTATGGTAGTAATGTCTACCAGCTTTTTACATGTTGGAGCTAAAATTATAAGTCCTTACACATTTATTTTAATATATTTCGGATCATTCTTTGCCTTGGCTTGTATACTGATATTAAAACCCCCCTTGAACATTCATTTATCATAAGAATGTTCCCATGTTATGAAATTTCCATATAACATATAAATATTATTTAAAAAATTTTCTAAATCCCTATTTGGACCAATACTGTCCAATAGAATTTTCTGTGATGATGGAAATGTTCTAATATGTGCTGTTTCTAGGGTGACCACTAGCCACATGTGGTTACCAAGTGCTGAAAATGTGTCTAGTGCAATTGAGGAACTGGATTATATATCTATATTTTTTAAAGATTTTATTTATTTATTTGACAGAGAGATTTTATTTATTTTATTTGACAGAGATTTTATTTATTTATTTGACACAGAGAGAGATCACAAGTAGGCAGAGAGGCAGGCAGAGAGAGAGGAGGAAGCAGGCTCCCTGGTGAGCAGAGAGCCAGATGCGGGCCTCTATCCCAGGACCCTGAGATCATGACCCAAGCCAAAAGCAGAGGCTTTAACCCACTGACCCACCCAGGCATGCAGGAACTGGGTTTTTAAATTTTATTTAATTTTAATGAATTTCAATTTAAATAGGCATATATGGTCAGTGGCTACTGGATTGAACAACACAACTCTCTCTCTCTCTCTTTTTTTAAAAGTTTTTTGTTTATTTATTTGACAGAGAGAAACACAGCTAGAGAGGGAACATGAGTAGAGGGAGCGAGAGAGGGAGAAGCAGGCTTCCTACTGAGCAGGGAGCGTGATGCGGGGTTTGATGCGGGGCTTGGTCCTGGGACTCCAGGATCATGACCTGAGCAGAAGGCAGACGCTTCACAACTGAGCCACCCAGGTGCCCCTGGACAGCACAACTCTTGACACACTAGCTTTCCCTGAGCTTCCTTTAAAGCTTGAACTCACTTTTTTCCCCTTTCTGGGACCTTCACGTATGTTATTTGCTTCCCATGGAACAAACTTCGCCAGACTCATTTCATGGAGAACTTATTTCCCTCCTAGAGGTTTCTCTATGCATTGTTTCCTCAGATTGACCTTCCCTGGCCCCTCAGTCCATAGAAGGTTAATTTCCCATATTATTCTTGCTCATAAAAGCTGCCTTCCTTCTTTTATAATATTTACTCCAACTGATAATTATACACTCATGTGTAGGCATCTTTAATGTCTGTTTCTCCCTCCAACTTATCAGCTCCATGAAGGCAGACATCCCACTTGTGTAGTTCATCATTATGTCTCTGGGTCCCAGCACAACTCCTGGCACATATTAGAACTTCAGCGATCAAAGGCAAAAACAGTGAATAGGGTTGTTTGTGCAACTACTGGGACAACACAACAAGAACCAACTAGTTATTTGTTCTCTTTATGTTTTCCTTTGAGAGGAGTTAAAACACATTCTTATTTCAACCACCATGATATTGCTTATGGTTAGACAAAATTGAACAAATAATTTAAGAACTTTGGAATTTCTCCTACATTGCCCCAGGGTGAAACCTGGCAAAGGTCTGAAGGCAATGGTGGTAGGTGTGAGTGGAGAGGTAGGTGGGACAGAGTTAGCAGGTACACTTTTGCTTTCTTCTTTGTTGAAAAGATTTACTCCTTCCAGTTTCCCAGCTCTGTTCTAGGATCGTCACAGAATTCTTTCTTACTAACATGTCTCACAGCTGCTCTGTCTTGTTTCTACACTGTCATTTAATTTATTTTCACTTGATAAAGCTATTTTCCTCCTTCTTTTCTATTTCTACTCTACTAGAACAACCTCCCTTAACTCATTAGAACTTGGCTCCTTCACTTCACCTGCTTTTGCAAATCCTGAGCAAGCCTCGCCCTTCTCTCCATTCCCTTCTCTCGATTTCAGTCTTCTAGACAGCTTTGTCTTTATAATATTTTCTTTTTATTCTTTTTTAATGTTTTTATAATATTTTATGTTATTTTTTCCAGAATTCCAAGATTCACTGTTTATGCCCCACACCCAGTGCTCCATGCAATACGTGCCCTCAGTACCCACCACCAGGCTCACCCATCCCCCCACCCCTGCCCCTTCCAAAACCCTCAGTTTGTTTCTCAGAGTCCACAGTCTCTCAGGTTTCATCTTCCTCTCTGATTTACCCCAATTCACTTTTCCTTTCCTTCTCTTAATGCCCTCTTAATATTTTCAAAAGTGAAATAAATTATCTAAGAAGATCGACACTTTGTTATCTCATGAAGCTTTCCTATCTCCTACTTCTTCAGCCTTCTCTCAGTCTCCGCGTATATGTGAGGACAGGGTTATTCTCGATTTTAAAAAACTCAGTGCTCCTTGTTAGGATGAGAACTGGGAGTTGCTTGTAAGTGATAAGCCACTGAGTTCTACTCCTGAAACCAATTTTGCACTGTGCATTCACTAACTAGAATTTAAACAAAAATTTGGAGAAAAAAAAACCCAAAAACCTCAGTACTCAATGTTCCTTGCTCAAAATCTTCCCTCAAGACTGTTCATTTCTACTCAGTTTCACCCTCAAAATATCATCCTTGATATTTTCAGGCCACATACCTATGATTAAGCACAGTAGTAGATATCCTTTTATAGCTAGATCACACTTTTCAATCTAAATTTTTTTACACATGATATTTTTTCCCCAACAACTCTGTAGACAGGACAGAGATCATGCCTTCATTTTACTCCTCAAGAAGCTGAGGCATAGAAAGATTTGCTCTTTAGAATTTGTCAGCAGAAAAGGTGGACTTTGTTTGAAGTTTATGGCAGCATGTCAGAGAGGAAATGGAAACCCCCACTTGTCAGGGCTCACAGAGATAGTCAGTTTCCTCCATAAGCGTTTTCTTCCCTTGGCTCCACTCATGCACTTCTCTGGAGGCAACGGTAGGTGAGTTTGCCTGGTACCACCAAAGGCTTCCTCCACACAAGGATGGAAAGTAATAAAGCCCTGGGGGCTTACATGCATTCTGGAAGGCCATAGGAAAACAACCAGAGGGGAAAAGGACAGGAGGACAGTGGGAGGGGGAAGGAGAAGAAGTGACAGAGGAGGAAAAAGGTGTGAAATAATTTGCCCCTAATTGATCCTTATGAAAATTTGATATATGAAAATTCCTACTTGAAAATGAGATAAATAAAGAGGTAATTATTTGCATTACAAATTAACTCTTCACTTCAAAAGAGTATTTACCACAGGTGTGATTCTGTGATGTGAGAATTTAGAAAGGAATATGACTTGGGGGAGGGAGGAGATTTAAACAATAAAATCCCGATTATATAATACAATAGGAAATAATCCACAGATAAAGGGGGAGACATCTAAAGAAAGAAGTGGTTGTACAGAGAGCTCTCTGCAGAGCTCAGGTTTTTAAAAGGTACATGAACAAAAGACAGAGAGAGGGGATTATAGATAAGCTTGAACACAAAAGACTCATGCACCTCAAGTACAAAATAAAGGAGGCTAAAGTTAGGAATAAATCTAGCTTCACAAAAAGTGCTAAAGGCTGCTATAAGGATATGGACGCTTTGCTCAGAGTTGAGAGAACAGACGTGGGCCAACTTGTTCTTTGAGTAAGTGAGGTGGTACCATGTTAACAGAACCTAGGTAGTTCTTACATTTTTCTATTATTTATTTTGCTTCTGTCTTTTCCAAGGTGCAAAAAGACAGAGGAAATTGGATTTTTCTTAGATGGTGTGGAAGGAGTGTTTTGATATTAGCCCACCTGGGCAAGGAATGGAGCTTCCCTGGGTCTAGGCATCAAAGACAGGAGGAGACCAGATTGGGAGCTTGGTGGGGAGAAGACAGAGTCGGAGAACAGGGATCTGTCCCTTTCCTCTTCCACAGTCTGTTCAGATTTTGAGTAAGTTCCACTAAAACATATTAATTGCTTAGTATAAGTGGATTTCTTATGGAAATAGAAATTGAAACTCAACTTGTCTCCCAGGGGAACCTGGGGGCAAGGAAAACCAACTTTCAGATGTTGGGGCCAAAGGAAAGAAAGGGACAGCAGGATACGTCACTTTCAATTCTGAAAGGAAGGTGCAATGAGAATTGAAGTCCCACATGGGTGAGAAGGCAAGAAAATGGGGAACCTGTCTAAATAGATTTAAGTTTCTAGCGCTAGAGGCATTCAATGCCAGGAAATCGAAGTCATGTGCTCTGCAGCGGGCTTCTCAGAGCCTCGGTCAGTACTCCTGGTGATTACAGCTGACGGAACAAGTGCCTGGAGGCTGAAGGCTTTTCACAAACGGGAACAGGTTAAAGCTTAAATTCTACCAGCTATGGATCGGTAAGCTCTGACATCCATTCTATTGCAGATAATTAGTATAAGCTTAAGCCAATCATGGTATTCCTTTGCCAGGATGGATTTTAGAGTGGAACAGTGACTTACTCCTGGTTCATAAGACAGAAGCAGGGAACACCTGGGTAGCTCAGTTGGTTAAGCGGCTGCCTTTGGCTCAGGTCATGATCTCAGGGTCCCAGGATGGAGTTCTGCATGAGAAATCCCTGCTAGGTGGGAGCCTGCTTCTTCCTTTCCCCCTGCCTACCGCTCTGCCTACTTGTGCTGTCTATCTCTTTGTCAAATAAACAAATAAAATCTTAAAAATAAAAGACACAATCTGAGGTCTGTGAGGGGTAACAGGCAAAGAAATGAGAGGAAGAGGAGAGTGGGTCGGCTGCTGGTGGACATTGTGGTGTGAGATAGGACTCCCGGAACTACCCCATCATTACCTCCTACTAATGGAGGTAGGGAGTGAGGAGCCAGCTTGAGCGCCCATACAAGATTCCTCCGGGATCTGAAAGTGGAGTATTCCCGCGAAGGCTTTTATAAGGCAACATGGAGTAAAGTGAAAAAGCAATTACCATTAATTCATATAGAAACATTTTGAGCATTCCTTAACCCCCAGAATAACCTCTCGGGACCTTTCTGATACCTTAGGCCACACCCTGCTAACAGATGCACTAAAGAATCAGGATGAAGCACAGATGCTCACAGACACCATTCAAAGCTTTGACAGCTGGGGCCTGAGCTGCCCTCTGGAGCTCCTGGGGAAGGAGCTGGGCGGGGCCCCTCCCACTCCCGGAGCTCGGGCAGCCTCTCCAATGGCTGGCTGCAATGCAAACTCAGAGCACCACTTTTGCTTTTCACTTTTTTTTTTGGTATAAGAGAAAATCCTCTTTGGATTTCTTTGGTTAGCAAAAACAGATACTAACGTAGGTATTTGTGAAAGCAAAGTGGTGTGACTAGAAATTTCAAAAAGCGGGTTATACCTGTACCCTGAGGTGAGCAGAGAGGTGAGTTAGAAAGAACCAAAGTCCATGATGGCATTGATAAGCCACTGACTCTTCCAACCTGAAGCTCATACTACTTAGAGTATTCCTCATAAGAGCTAGTAGTAAACTTGCTCCTGAAGGGTATATATTGAATTCAACAAAACATTTTCCAGATATTTTCATAGCACCCTTGATATAAATCTAACTTGGGGCTAGACAACAGTGGCCATTGTATTTGTGGAGGGCCGAAAGAGTGGGGATAACCTCCAAATATTGTTTGACTTTGAGGATTTGAGCCTTGATGTTTTATCAATAACCTGACCACATTCCCTTTGATATCTTTGTCCATTTGACGATAATTCAAATCTCAAATTTAGTCTAAGGCAGAAGATAGAGTTGCAATTCAAAGGGACTTTGCAAGCTGGAATGCTAGGATACAACCAGCAAGTTGAATAGATGACAGACCCAAGATCCAGCACGGGCACCAAAAATCTAGGACACATCTTGGGACAAAGAAGTTCAAAATGAGGGAGACCTGCTTTAGTAGAACTTTAATGGAAGACATCTGAAAACTTTAGGTGAATATGGATCGTAGATGTTATTGTTTGCTGCCTAGATTCCTCTTTCAAAACTAAGGCAACAGTTCTTCCAGGTGTGGGAGTTTTGGTGGCTAATCAACAGCTCTCAGCTGAGTTTCTCTAGGGATGGTCCTCAGCTGAAGAGAGCCATGCCCCTCACCCCCCAGGTGGGGCCTCCTCCCTGGGGATAGGGGCTTTCAAACTTGATTGATTTGTGTGTATAAAGACCTGATCATATATTTAAGGGTGGGAGATATCTGAAGGGCCATCTCAGATTCAGAGAACCCTATGTGATCTGCTAAAGCCCTTGTTATAATTGAATTGGAGTGATTTGGTTCATAAGACCTTGGGAACTCTATGGTATAGGGAATATCATTGATAAGAAAAATGCCCTGTAGATTTTATGGTAAGTGTCAAAAAGAAAACCCAAATAGACCCCTAAGATTCAGAAGTGAGGCAAGCTATCTATAGCAGAAAACTAGGCCTTTTGAAAAATAGCACCTGGTGTGCTACTGGTTCTTGGCAGAATCAGAGGAACTGACTACATGATACCAAGCGTCCATGCAGCCAAGACTGCCCATCACAAGTTCTGTCAGACCCCCAACAATAATCAAAAGCAAAGAAAGTTGTACATCTGGGGTCAGGTATGAGCAGAGCCAGAGAACAATAATACGCTGCATGTTAGGTGGCCCAGTCTACTATGTCATTCACCATTCCTACACTAATACTTCATACTTAGCTTGTAAGTATGGCCACCATGGGTTGAGTGGAAAAGCCGAATTTGGTTTATGAGTAGGTAAGATCAGTATGTGGTTGAAACCAAAAGTAGCCTATTGCTGTACTTCATGGGTTCAGTCCACTCAGAGATGATTCTTAAAGATGGGGATGAGTGGAATTCTTCCTAATGGACACAGCCTGTCAAGAGAGATGCTTTGAGGTAAGGATATATATCACTCACGGGCAGTAATGAGTGACTTGGCCAGTTAACTCTTCACAACCTAGGAAACAGAATGTCTTAGCTAGTTGATGCCAGCCAACTTCTATTGGTGCTGGTGCAGTAGGCACAGTATGGGATGGAGTCACCATCCTAAGCAAGGCTAATTGATGCCAGCCAACTTCTATTGGTGCTGGTGCAGTAGGCACAGTATGGGATGGAGTCACCATCCTAAGCAAGGCTAATTGACCTTGATCACTAGGAGAAAGTAGTCCTGCCCTTACATAATGGTGATAGAGAAGAATACTCCTTTGCCCAATTTTGATGATAAGGGACAAATACAACAAACATGGCTTGAGAAATGGTGACAAGGATGGAGGCTATGTGTGGCCCAAAAATGTGGGCTCCTGCTTGCTAAGGCTGATCTGATTACTGCCACCGTTGAATATCTAGCCTCTTAGCAACAGACACTTGCACTGAGCTCTCAATAGGGCTCCAGGTCTTGAAAGATCAACCAGCTTCTTAATAACAAGTTAATTACAACGGCCTGCTTCTGTATTGTGATTTATCTTGATAAGAATTGACTGCAGCTGACTAATATTCCAATATGGTCTTGTCCTTCCTACTCACACAACCTCAGCCAGATGATGCTTATATAGCATTTGATCCAGGAATAGAATCCTGCCAAGTGTTGCATCAGACCAAGGTAATGGCTTATATCAGCGGAGGTATAGTCATGTGCACATGACCATGAGCTCCAGTTTCTATGACACAGAAGCTGCTAGCTTGATGAAACACACATCTGCTTTTTGGATGCACAATGGAGGGAGGCATCAACTTGGAGATGATATTTGATGATAGGGCACCAGTCTTCAGACATGGGATACACTCTAAATCAAAGACCATTCATGGTGCTTAACCCATCAGTAGAATACATGGATCTAGGAAACAAGAAATGGAAGTAGAAGTGCCCCTGCTTAATAATATTTTCCCTGACCCACTTGAGGGATTTTGTACTTCTTGTCTCTGCTCTTTTGGACTCTGCAGATGTAAAAGTCCTTTTTCTTATTTTTAAAATAACTTTATTGGGACATATTTTAGGGTATAATTCATATTGTGTATATATATATATATATACATATATATATATATGAATGATTCATAGTGTATAATTCACCTACTTGAAGTGTATAACTTAATGATTTTTAGTAAGTTTACCAAGTTGTACAACCATCACAATAAATCAGTTTAAAAATGTTTGTATTGTCCCAATAATATCCTCATGCCCATTCACTAGTAATCGCCATTCCCACCCTCTGCCCTAATCTTCTCTCTTACAAATTTACCTTTTCTGGACATTTCACATAAGTGTAATAATACCATGTGTAGTCTCTGGTGGTTTGCTTCTTTCGCTTAGGAAAAGTTTCTGAGATTTATTATGTCATAGTATGTATCATTAGTTTGTTACTTCCCATTGTTGAATAGTATTTTGTTATACAGACACACCACATTTTGTCTATCCACCACCAATTGATGGACGTTTGGGCTGTTTCCGACTTTTGACTATCGTGAATAATGCTATAAGGAATACTAATGTACAAGTTTTTGTGTGGATATTTGTTTCATTCCTTTGGGGAGATGCCCAGGAGCAGAATCACTGGATAATATGGTAAATGTATGTGTAACATTTTAAGAGACTGTCAAACCATTTTCCAAAGTGACTGCACCATTTTGCATTCTTATCGGCAATGTGCAAGGATTCCCATTTCTCTACCCACTTTCTAACATTTGCTATTCTCTGACTTAAAAAAAAATTTTTTTTTAGCCACTTTTGGATGATGAATGATTTTGATTGTGTTTTTATGCGTTTATAAGTGATTTTTATATCTTCTTTACTTAAAACATTTTGCCTTTTTTTGGATTGGGTGACTGGGTTGCTTGTTTTCCTATTCTTAAATTATAAAAGTTATTTGTATATTCTGTTATATCTTTTTTTTTTTAAAGTAAGCTCTATGCTCCAATAAGGGCTTGAATTCACAACCCTGAGATCAAAAGTGGCATGCTTTATTGACAGAGCCAGCTAGGCAACCCCTGTATATTCTGGATGCAGTCCTTTATCAGATATGTGCTTTGTAAATATTTTGGAAGCCACACTTATTGTTTTTAAAGGTGTCTCTTGACATGCAAAGTTTTGAGGTTTCATAAGATCCAATTTATCTTTTCTTTCTCTCAAAGGTCTCAAAGATTTTCATTTATGTTTTCTTTTAAAAGTTTTATTGCTTAGATCTTATATTTAATTCTATGTTCCATTTTGAGTTAATTTTGGGATATGGCATGAGGTAGGGCCTAAATTGTATTTTGCACCTGAATATCTAATTGTCCTAGCACCATTTATTTAAAAGGCTCTCCTTTCCCCAGTAGAATGCCTTTGTTTAAAAAAAAAAAAAAGATTGTCTTTGTTGAAAATCGATTGACCATAGATATAAGAATTTATTTCTAGACTTTCATTTCTGTTCCATTGATCTGTATATCTATCTCATGCCAATACCACACTCTTGATAACTGTAGCTTTATAGTAAGATTTGAAATTGGGCAGTAAACATTCTCCAATTTTGTTCTTCTTTTAAAAACTTATTTTATTTATTCTAGATTGTTTGCATTTCCATGTAAATTTCACAATTTGCTTATAAGTTTCTGGAGTTGGAATTTTGAGAATGATTACATTGCATATACAGATAAATATAAAAAAAATTTACCATCTTAACAATATTGAGTCTTCTGGTCAGAGAACATACAACTTCTAGGTCTTGTTCTTTTTTATTTCTTTTCAAAGTTAAAAAATATTAATGCAAAATTCATAAATAAAGGTAGCTATTTTATTTTATTATTTTTTCTTAAAGATTTTATTTATTTGACAGAGAGAAACACAGCCAGAGAGGGAACACAAGCAGGGGAAGTGAGAGAGGGAGAAGCAGGCTTCCCGCCGAGCAGGGGGCCCGATGTGGGACTCGATCCTGGGTCTCCAAGATCATGACCTGAGCTGAAGGCAGTCGCTTAACCAACTGAGGCACCCAGGCGCCCCTAACGGTAGCTCTTTTAAAGTGAGCAATTCAGTGACATTTGGTACCTCATTCTATTGTGAGACCACTATCTTTAGTTTGAAACATTTCATCACCCCCAGAGAAACTGTATATCCATTAAGCAGTTACTCCCTATGCCCTTTTCTCCCTCCTTTGGAAACCACCAATTTACTCTTTGGATTTAACTATTGTAGTTATTTCACATAGATGAAATCATACAATCTGTGACCTTTTTTTTTTTTAAAGATTTTATTTATTTGACAGAGAGAAACACAGTGATAAAGGGAACACAAGCAAGGGGAGTGAGAGAGGGAGAAGCAGGCTTCCTGCTGAGCAAGGAGCCTGATGTGGGATTCGATCCCGGGTCTCCGGGATCATGACCTGAGCCGAAGGCAGTTGTTTAACCAACTGAGCCACCCAGGCGCCCCAATATGTGACCTTTTATGTCTGGCTTTTTCCACTTACCATAATGTTTTTGAGGTTCAACCACACTGTAGCACGTATCAGTACATCAATCTTTTTTATGACCAAATAATATTCCATTGTATGGACATACCACTATTTGTTTAAGCATGTGTGTGTTGATGGACATTTGGATTCTTTCCAAACTTTTGGCTACTATGAATAGTGCTGCTATGAACATTTCTATGCAAGTGGGTTTTTTTGTTTTGTTTTGTTTTGTTTTTTTCTTTGAGTCCTTGTTTCTAATTATTGGGGTATACACCTAGGGGTGGAATTGCTGGATCATGAAGTAATACTAGGTTTAACTTTTTGAGGGAAAGATCCTTACCCCCCCCTTTTTTTTTAAGATTTTATTTATTTGTCAGAGAGAGGGAGAGAGAGAACCAGCAGGAGAGCAGCAGGCAGAGGCAGAGGGAGAAGCAAACTCCCCGCTGAGCAAGGAGCCTGATGTGAGACCTGATCCCAGGCCCCTCAGATTATGATCTGAGCAGAAGGCAGGTGCTTAACTGAGTGAGCCACCCAGGGATCCCAAGATCTTTGTTCTTAGAGGAAGAATATGTGTAGTAGGAGATGAAAACCTCATTGGCTTTCACCTAGTCATTTGGAGTTCTAGTGCCGGGAGACCAACAGATAAGTGATGGTGATGGCGTGTCCTGGCAATGACTGAATTCTGATGATCAGGAGAAGTTAAAGATGTCATGACACAGTGGGGACAGGGAAGAATACATTTGGTGCCTGGATGGTCCATTGAAGTGTCTCACTGTATTCCTTTGTTTCATGTTACCACTCCATGCTGGAGACCAGCTCCAGCTGAACCAGGGGTCCCCGAAGGATGGACAGTGTCAGCGAGAGGAGTGAGAGAGCCCTAGGGATTCTTTCTGATCACCAGGCAGGCACCTCTGTCTTGCAGGCTTTCAGTGTCTTTATTTATAGGCAACAAGTTATAGATTACCAAAAGAAAAATCTTTTAAATAGATGATTTTAGTTAATACAGTGCTTTGCTTTGATCAGTGAAAAATATTTTTTGCAGGTGTACATGTCTACAATTTATGTCAAACCCCTCAACCAAGATGGGGACAGGTTGATCAGTAAGGTTTTTATGATTTCTTACATCTTGTTCCCAGGCAATAAAGGGTAGATTCATCATGTGGTGTTTTCTAAGCAGGTCTTACAGAAAAGAAAGGAAATAACAAAGCAATTAAAAGGCTTAGGTGAGTTAGTTACATACAAAGGTATAGTTTAAGCTAAGTTATTAACAAACCAGCCAGGAGTCAGTCTGTATGGCATATAAATCACCCTAAAGAGAGGTGTAACTTATTTTGCAAAAGTAAAAGCGCTTGTATAAGCCTCTTCTTTGTGACTAGGTGCATAAGCATCATGGAGGACTTTATTTATAGATCCTCTGTATGCAGGGCAATGCTCTTACTAATGCCTTATTATTTTTATATTTAACCATTCAAGAGCTTTGACAATCTCCCCACAGATCTGCAAGACTTTAAAGAGAAAGTACGAAGGGTACCCCTATATGAGTAGATTTAAGGACTGTGAGGGGATCTTGGGTTAGCTTGAAACACCCTGAGGCCCTGTCAAGAAATATTGTGTTTAGGTTTAGAATAAAAATGAATAGTAAAAAAAAAGAAAGAGACACCAGTTCTGCACCATCAGCAGGAGCGAGGCTAAGACTGCCCTACCTACACTGAGACCACGTCTGCCAGTGGGGATTTTTTGGCATTGAGACCAGTTGCTTTGACAGAGATTCTAGTCCATCCCACTCAACTTCCATATGAAGAGAGACCAACTAGATTCCTGATGAAGCTGTTTCTAGAATTTATTATAAAAGGAAAGTGGAGCCAAATGGCATAAAGTGTATGCTGCACACCCTCTGTTCAGAATTGAGGAATTTGTTCCTCCCAATTGTCAGGGGAGTTGATAGTGAAAGCTTTCAACTGCACAGAACTTCCTTGCCTAAGGCCTGCCTCCTTCCTGGGGGTAGTCCACCTCCAATTACTGGCTGGGGCCATAAAAGGCCCTGCCCCCAGAGAAATCCCAGTGAGACTGTCTGAGTTCCTTGTGTGATTATGTTACAGTTCAACTCCTCCCTCTGCTGAATCCTACTTCTTTCGCATACAGGTGTCGATCCCTAAGGCGTATCTCACTATAGTTACCCATTCAGCATGCAAATCTCCTTCTTAGGGTTTCAATATGAGCCCTAATATTCTGTGTAATTTGTGGGGTCATTAAAAATTTAATGTTCCAATCATGCAGAAACAAGTCCATGGCACTCTGAACTGGTTAAACAAAAAAATCATCTAGAAGATTCTATTCTACCTGGGTCCTCGTATTTTAAAATAAATACTAACAAATGGACACATCCAGAAGAAACCAACAAAGATGTAGAGAGTAAAAAAATGTTACTTGGAGTAGAGAAAGAGGAATTGAGGCTTTGGCAAACTGTTTTAATCCCACGAAGGCTGTCATTGGGAAGGTGGAATAGAAGTTTCTGTGCCGGAGAACAGAATGAGGGCACAAAGGCAGATTTTATAAGAAGGCAGATTTTGGCTGAAAGGAGGGAAGAATTTTCTAAAGGATAATCTGTCACAGATCTGGGGAAGAAGTGATCCAGCTTTTTAATATGGCAGGATGATGATAATGGCTCGGGATGTTAGAGAGAATTTCTTCAATGACTCAGAGACTGGGCTAAAGTCCCTCCCAACTTTCAAATCCCATGATTTTAGGTTGTGATAAATTGCAAGCTTTTCAAAGTCTTTAATATTCAGTCGTATGGAATCTGCTCAAAGCATAAGGCAAGACTCCATTGTGTAACTTTTTCTTAAAGGCAAAACACCATCCCTTACCTTCGCCCATCTGGAGTGGTACTATAGGGAATAGGGAAACTACATGATTTTCCTTAATTTTCCCCTCAGCTCTAGTGAGTTTGCTGTTGAGTTCCTTTTTATTTTATTTTATTTTATTTTATTTTATTTTATTTTATTTTATTTTGTTTGTTTTTTAAGACAGAAACAATTAACTATGGCCTTTGAATAGTTTTGACTTTTATTAGTAAGCATGTTTGTAGGTTTTTAGGGCTCCGAAGATAATGTATGTCCTTCTAGAATTATTTTTAGCTTGTCTTTTCATAGCTTAGCAATTCAGACTTACCACTTTTATTGACAACAAAGTCAAGTGCCAGGAAGTTCACACACTTGACTCAGGCCACTAAGAAGGCTATATGTCAAGGCTGGAATCTGACCTCTTACACTTTGAATGACAAAACTTTCGTGCATTACCCCAAGTCCTCCAAGTTCCAAGTCCTCTTGCCTTCCAGATTGCTTTCACCATATTTTATGGATTGATCCTTCCCAAAAGATATGTTGAAGTCCTAACCCCCAGAATCTGTAAATGTAAGCTTCTTTTGAAATAGAGTCTTTGCAGATGTAATCAAGTCAAGATGAGGTCACAATGGATCAGGGCGGATTTTAATTTGATGACTTATAAGAAGAGGAAAACTTGGACACACACACACAGCAGGGGAATCCCATGTGAAGACAGGAGAGATTGGAGTTATGCTGCCCCGCTTAGGGATACTGAAGATTGCTGGCAACCACTAGAACCTAGGAAGAGGCAAAGAAATATCTTCCCTTACAGCTTTCAGAGAGAGCATGGCCCTAGCAACACCTTGATTTTGGACTTGGAGGTTTCAGAACTATGAACAGTCTCTGTTATGTCAAGCCCCACAGTTTGTGGCCAGCCTTAGGAAATGATGCACTATATCCAGTGCACTTTTCCCAGGAAGGAAGAGATGGAACAAGAGGAAAGGTATTAGGCTCAGACATCATGAAGAACAAGGACAGAAAGTCTTGAGGAGTATGTGCATTCTCTTCCTCATCTTCTGGCCAGTAGAGGAACAGAGAGACCCCCAGGTCACCCTGAACAAGCATGCACTTGCCATCAGCCTGGCATCAGATCATGCTATACTTGGGCATGTGGTTGGCAGAGCAGGGAAAGGGTATGCTGTTAGGGACTAGCCATTTGCCTAAAAACTTTACTACAAATACAGCCAAGTATGCTGGGTACATGTAGGGAATAAAAGACAAGAGAAAAATCAGATTTCATGTGGGAGGCTGAACAGATTGTGCCTGATAACATGAGACAATTAGAGAATCAGCAGAGAGAAAGAAAGATGGGCTGTGATACAGAGAGGAGTAAAAATAGCTGCTTAGGGGGATGATGTGACGATGGTGATGGTATCAATGAAATCAATCTCTCACATTTGTTACGACTTCATAGTTGGCAGGAGCTCTTCTAATTCATGATATTTTCTAATTTTCGTCTAGTGAGGAAGGTCACTGGGGTGGATGGGGCAAGAGGCCCCGGGTCTTGTGCTTGGCGCGCGCTCCCAGGTCCTGCCTCTGTTAGTGTGTGCAACAGAGCTGAGCTGACATTGGCATCACCCTCCTGAGTCTCCGTGTCAGGAGGTAGTCATGGAAACTCACTCCCATCCTAAGCTGATGAGGAGAGAATCAGGTAGAAAGGAGGAATCAAGTTAATTGCCTGTCATCCCCTCTCTGCTCTTTGTGTGTTGATTCAAATTAAGCTTTTTCATTTTTCTGATGTCAGCAGATACCAAAGGATGAGAGCACAGGCCTGGGAGTCAGGACCTGCAAAAAACCAGCCAGTTCTAAGCAAATCCCTGAACCTTTCTGCTTCTCTGTTTAGTCTGACCCAAGCATTAAGGAAAACAAATCTCTTTGCCTGACCTCCCTCCTCCCCCACCGTCCCTAGATTTCTGACTCAAACTCTCTGAACTGCCTTCATTTTAACCATATCTGACTCTACATTCCTTCAGCCAGCCATTCCTTCTCTTGCAGAGAAAAGAGCAAATAATTCAAATTGAGTTCTGCATTTATTGAAATTCACTGTAGCTCAGAGGGAAGTAATTAAATAAGTCAGTAAAGTAAGTCATCTGTGATGTGTGTTGTCCACATGGAGGAAAGTGGAGGAAAGATCTAGAGGTTTTCTGCAAGTGGTATCACTATGAGCTCAGTTGTCACCTGAATAGAGCTGGAGGAGGTCTCCAAAGATGAGGCCCTTTTCTTCCCTGTCCTATGGTCTCTTCTCTACAGCCAGGTGGAATTAAAGAATCTCATGCTCCTTCCCTTTTCATATCTTCAGCTCTTCAAAGGTTTTCTCTGCCTGGAACACCCTTCCTACTTTTTAATTAGGTCTTAACCCTGACAATACTTGTTTGGAAAGCTTTATTAGGGCTGAATATAGGGTTTCCAAAACCCATGAATTCCCTTTACTAGAGACAAAAAGCAGGTCATCAGTGTAAACACAAATTCAACCTCCCAATTGTACTACAAGCTTTGGGAGCAGGGACCCTGTCTCCCTTGATGATGTTCCCCAGCACTAAGTAGCATGCCTGGCATATAGAGGTTTGCCTTAAGAACTCTGCCCTGCTTCATTCAGGCCAACATCTCTCCTGGAAGTTTTGGCCATGCTGGCTCTGAAAGTAGGAAGCTCTGAGATTAAGTGCTGGTTCATTGCGGCAACTACAGAGGGAGAGGTGGTAGAATGAAGAATCCCAGGCTGAAGAGGCTGAAAAGCGTTCAGAATTCCTCTAAAAGGCTCTTCCTGGATCAGAAGAAAATTCTGGAAAGGGATGTTGTCTCAGATTAGGAATAAGAGGCTGCTATCTAGGGAAAAGATGCCCCAGAGTTTAATGGTGAACATGACAGGCGACTTTCTCCTTGTATTATATGGAGTTTATAGTTTCTATGGAAGAGTTCAGTATATTGGCACTCTTATCTGTCATTAGCCAATGGGGACAATTGTTCTGGACTTCAGTTTCCTTTTATATAAATGGAGGAGAGAGTAGAGCCAAATGCTCTGTAAGGTCTGTTGGCTAATTTTATACAAACAGATTATGAATTTGCTGTGTGACTGTTTCAGAAGTTGACTGTGGCAGGAGAGTAAGAGCACTGGCCGCTTCAGAAATGTAAGGGGCAGAGGTGCGTCACGTAGGCTGAGGTTTTTCCAGGAACCCTGGCTCTGTCTTTTTTCTCCCCATCTTTTCTCCCACCCCTTTCCCTTTCTGGTGGAAGACAGTGTGGCATAGTGGTTAGTTGCACAGACTTGCAAATCAGGTAGACGTACACTTGAAACACAGCTCTGCCACTTACTGAGTGTGTGTGACCCGGGCCTGTTAGCTTGTTTCCTCACCTCTAAAACTGAGTTTATCTTCTTAAGGTCATCCTAAGGTTTCAATGACTTGATGGAAAGAAAGGATATACAATATTTGCCATCCTTCTTCTTCAGAAATATATTAATACCAACACTGTCCATGTTTTTATTTTTAGAACCCTCATTTTGACATGGAATTTTATTAATTTTAACCCACTGTCCTACTTGTTTTCTGTTTATTTTGCATGGAAAAACCTAGGAATCATATACTTTTACTTCTTCAGATATGTAAGAGTTTCAGTCCCCAGTTCTGCTTGCCTGATAAACCTCTTGAGCTAGATGGCATGAGGTAAAAGAGACTAGTGGGCACCCAGAATTTTCCACCAGACTTACAATATAAATACTGTTCTAGGCAATAACATTTTTAAAATGCTGGCATTAAAGGCATTTAAGAGTAACAGGTAACTAAGTCACGGAACTGTATATTTCCTTCTTATGCACTTAAGGGTTAGAGGAATAAAGGGGCAAAGAAGCCTTGGATTCTTTGTAAAGTCCTTGTACAGTTCAAAATTTTGCCAGCTTGCAGTGGACATCTGTCACACCTGTGCACTAACAGCTCTTCACAGTAAATTTATTGAAGTTCAGGATGCTAACACTCCATAAATTATCCATAAATTGTATCTGGATTATCTAGTCAATTAGAACTAGCTTCTGTAGGTGAAAAGGGAAGTGGTGAGAATATTCAGCTTCCTTCTAAATGCAATTTTGAATGACATCGACACATTGTCTCTATTATGCCTTTCATTTCAGTTGTTGGAATGGTTCTGTTCAGATTCTGTACTAGGCCTTTATGTGGACTATCCATGTGATGTCTTTGGACAGCTACTCTGCCTGGTGCCCTTAGTTCTGAGGTCCTCTGACAGTCTAGGGGAGTCCCTACTACGCTTACAAGTAAATGAACAAACACAGGAGCAGGTGGTGGGCTCCTTGAAGGCAGGGGCTGTCTTCTTCATTGTCATCGATCCAAAGCCTGGGAGGTGTCTGGCACTTTGTAGACACTTCCAAGACTTACGGGTTTAGGGTCTGAAAGTATTGGGTCTCTGTTAGGCAGGAGATGAAGATGCCTGGGTAGGAAAACCTTATAGCATTATGAAAAGCATATCTAAGGCATGTGTTTAGGTGATGCTATAGTGGGAACTGCCATTCCTTTTCCTCTTAACATCCTCATCCTCTATTACTCTGGAGTTGAGTCTCTGAGAATAGAAGCATGGAATCAGAGGGCATTCTTAGTGAGAGCTACAGTGAGGGCTAGCATGGTCTGAAAGGAAGCCCAGGTCCCAATGTGGGATAGTGTCTCCACAGGGTGAGGAATTTCCCTCACCAATTGCAGCCAGATTCTACAGAGAGGTAGAAGCACCAGCCATGCCTTTATAATTCAGCATACAGTGAACAAAAGGAATGCTCCAATGGGTATGGGCCCACACAGTACAAGGTCAGCCTGGTAGTTTAATTAGAGCCTTGAAGGAAGAGAGACTGGCTATTCTGCAAGATGGTTTACTAGCTGAGATTTCAAGGACCCCTGGTGAGTTGACAATTGTGAGATCTGTTCACTTTTCCTTCACTGCAATGGATCATGTCTCTGATGACAATTGCACGCGTGCATGTGCGCGTGCGTGTGTGTGTGTGTATGTGTGTGTAGCATCATGTTTTATCAGTTTCTTTCTGAATTATTGCTTGTTCACTTAGGGACCTCCCAACCACTTGAAGATTGTCAGGATGAAGTCAGATTTTAGCTGGGGAGGTAGAACATTCTGTTTAGGAAGAAGCAGTTGGTCACACCTGACACTCAGGGAGGTCCTGGTTCTAGGAGTCCTCTTCCTATCCCACGCCAGAGAACACAGCACAGTCATTCTGAGCAGGTCCTAGCCAGTGGCCCGATGGCCTAGCAGCTAAGAGTGGACACAGGGAGTCCACTCTCCCCTCCTTCAGCAAGACAGGATCTTGAGGAAGGCTTTGCGGAACTCAACATTGAAGGTGGTGTAGATCACAGGGTTGAGGGCACTGTTCACGTAGCCCAGCCACGTGGTGGCGCTGTAAAGCTCTGGGGACACGTGGCAGGCTTGGCAGTGGGTATTGAGTACGTGGGTCAAAAAGAAGGGCAGCCAACAGACAATGAAGGCTCCTGGGTTGTAAAGGAAGAGAGAAACTGGTCAGGGGTTTGCTTACTCCTTCTGTTATAACATGAAAAAGACTCATGGTCGTTTGCTTTGTGCCAGCAACCATGCTGAAATTGTACAGGCCCATTTAATTTTTACAGCAACCCTATGAAGTAGGTGTGATTCGCCATCTCATTTTTCTTTCTTTCTTTCTTTTTGGATGAGAAAATTACATGTTTACATCTTTGATTCATCTCAGGCTTTTGTTCCAAAATCAACTTTCTAGTTTGATATTTAGGCAACTCTTTACTAGTCTTTTCTACTTCTCAGTTCAATTCAAATATTTATTTAATGTCTAGCTGTGCAAGACATGACCCGAAGCACTGACAGAGAAGAAGGCCTTAAAGCCATGGCCTACGGTTCCTGCTGTTGAGATTATACCCAGGTGTTCTCATAAAGTCCCTGAGATAGGAGAGAGTAAGGTTTGTCAATGGCAGTGAACAGGATGAATTGCCTTTGCGAACTTTATGTGCTATCTGTGACTTATCGATTTTTTTCTTTATTTAAATACATTTTCTATTTTTCTACCATAAAAACTAACTCTGATTTTGTACATTATGGAAAACTTGGTAAATACAGCAAAGTAGAAAGAAGAAAAATAACCACCCACCACTCAGAGACAATCACTTTTGACATCTTGGTGAATTAATTTTCATGTTTTTCTTTCTCTGTCTTTGAAATAATCTAGATGTTATCACACCATATGACAGCAGTTTTTTGCATCCCTATTTTTTCACTTAATATTTTAGAATAAGTAAGCCTTTATTAAATATCCAATATGTGCCAGATACTTGAATTATTATCTTATTTATTATTTGATTTATCCATTATAGTTTCATGGGATAGACAACAAACACAATAGATAAATGCAGTTCAATTAGGTCACTTGTTCAATTATAAATTTCATAATTTCAGCCCAGGTTTTTTGAATTTTCTCCAGAGTTAGCATTGATACACAAACCCTTCTCAATTGTATTGCAAACATTTAAAAATATTACTGTTATTGTATTTCCATTTCTGACAAATGTGGTTCCTTAATACCCTCTGCCAGTTCCACCAAACTCAATCTAACCCAACCAAATTCAACCCAACTCAACCCAATTCAATATGACCCAAACTCACCAAGCACTATGGCCAGCATCTGGGTTGCCTTCTTCTCCCGAAGTGGCACTCCACGAGGCTGCAAAGGCCCCAGCTTAAGAGATGTCGACAACCTGCCATTACTGAGTTTTCGAACCTCTAAGCTGAGCTTGGGGGCCATGGCGGGGCTGAGGGAGTTCCGAGCCCTTCCCTCCCTTTGCAACTCTCCCCCAGCTTCTTGGAAGCCTGGTCGCCCCAAGGCAGTGTCTTGGCAGATGCTGTAGTAGCGCTTCAGCTCCATCCGTGCCCTGCTAGGGGAGAGAGGCTGCAGGTGGGACAAGAGAGGGTCCTGACATTTCTGGGGATACTGTTTATCTTCTGAATGTTCCTGAAAAGAAAAGGGCATGCAAAGAAGTTAGAGGAAATCATCATTCTGTGAGACCTCCTGAGGCCACATCTGAGAGTAGTGGGCTCATGAACAGTTAAGGTACATGAAATCTGCTTCTGACTTCACAACTAAAAAACATCTACCAGATATTGAACACTTGAGAATCACAGCAGTCCCCCAAGGAAGGTAGTATAGGAGTATAGCCTGGCCTTTTTGAGTTAAAATGAGCTGGGTATACAGAGGAACATGTGAAACATGCTACTAAGATGTAAATCACAAAATCTGGAATGTGGGAAATCCTCTAAGACAAATGACTCCATTTTTTTCAACAAATAAATGACAACAACAACAATTGCATTTACCAGTTGCAAAGTATGTGTCTTATTTGAATTTTGATTCAAATAAAGCAACTATGAAAGATTTACAAGACAATTGGGATAATGTGAACACTGACTGGACATTTAATGGTAATAGGGAGTTATTTATTTGCTTAGGGTGATGTATTATGGTTGTATATTTTATAAAGAGTCTTCCTTAGAGAGTCTTACAGAAACATTTTTGCTGAAATGTTATGATGCTTGGGATTTGCTTTACAAGAATCCAGAAGGCATGGATGAGTGTAGGGGGGAGTGCAGATGAAATAAGATTGGCCATAAGTTAATTGCATGAGTTATTTGGTCATGAGCTAATTGTCTTTCTACTTTTCTATTTTTGAAAATTTTCTTAATAAAGAAAGAAAGAAAGACAGACAGACAAACCAGGATACCTCAGCTTTCCTACTTATTAGATAGATCCTTGGGCAAATTAATTAAATATCTTTGAACCTCATTTGTAAAACAGAAAAGAAGTTGAGAAAAATTGATTTAGGAGGAGTAGACCCTTTATTTGAATCAAAAAATTGATTAGGAGGAGTAGAGTGTATGGACATTTCTGGTATTTGGTGGGGAAGTGTGTGCTCAACATCTGAACTTCTTTCCATGTTTGAAGAATCAGACACTATGTCAATCTCAGGCAACGGGCAGAACCCCTTAGTTCCCATTACTGAAGCCATAAAAGCCATATATTCACTCTCCGTATATCCCCACCAGTCATCTAGAGCTCTGGCACATAAACTAAGCCCAGCCAATTAGAGAATTGCACATAAGACCTTGAATTGGAGCTGATGAAGCAGGGAGACTTCAGAATTTGTCTAGCAGTGATGTGAGTCCCAGGTCTTCTGACTTGGTTCTTGAACAGCATCATCTGAGTTTATTCTCCAAACTTCTCACTGAGTCTGAGCTACTTGGTATCCTTCCACTAAATCCTTTTGTTTTTATGTTAGTGTCAACAGCCAAGAATGCTCATTACTCTCTCCTTTGTTCAAGGAATCACAGCGCTAGTGCACCGCACACATCAGCAGGGCCCTTAAAACGATACAGTATTTTTTTTTAAAGATTTTATTTATTTGACAGAGAGAAACACAGCCAGAGAGGGAACACAAGCAGAGGGAGCGAGAGAGGGAGAAGCAGGCTTCCCGCCGAGCAGGGAGCCCAATGTGGGGCTCGATCCCAGGTCTCCGGGATCATGACCCAAGCCGAAGGCAGTCGCTTAACCAACTGAGCCACCCAGGCGCCCCCAATACGATATTTTTTTTTCCAATACGGTATTTTTAAAATATCATATGATCTCCAGAGGTATTCATTGTGCTCTGTAGAAGTATTCATCGGGATTCTAGTATAATATAATTAAAAAATTTTAGGTTTTCATTTTGATGGGGTTTTTAAAAATAATTAATATAAACATATTGTGTTTTAAGTGAACGGCCATTTATAACCAAGATTATGATTGTGCTGGCATCTAGTAATCTTCTTAAAGTGTTGATATTTAACTTCAAATGCATTATTTCAGAAATTAAGGGACTGGGGACAAATTCTTGACTGTCCTTATGAAATCTTATTTGAGAACATTGATCTAGTATAACTTGTCTCTATTTTACAGATGTGCAAATCCAGTCCTAAGGAAGAAAAGTGATCCTTCCCAGATTGCATATTGGTAAGTGTATTTTTCAGCTCTCTGCAAACCCTTGTCACTACCTCTATGGCTGGCATGAAGAAACCCTCCACTCCCAGATGGTAGGACAGAACCTATTTCTTCAAACTCCTGGTGATGCCAGCCTCTTGCTTCTCTATTCTATCTTTAGTAGTCTCCACTTTTCTCCTTTTGGCCTTGGAGCCTCCTCAGACCTTAGATCTGCTGTAGGCAACTTGAACATTCTTACCTATTAAAAAAATTATTTACAGTAAGACTCTCTAACAGCTACACCAGGACTGTGTAAAAAGTGATTAATTAGCCATATAGAGATGGGACAAAACTCAGACCTTCATCATCATGAGTTCTTTAGATTTTATTCCTAATATTTACTTGGAGTTCAGGGACAGGAATATTGATCTTCTAATACCTCCATTCTGCACTCAGCCTTCTTGGGGAGTCATGCTGGCTAGAATCCTTGAAAGGAAGGACAAGGAGAAGAGTGACCATGAAATTTTCTTGTTTTCCCCCCATATATAGTGGAAAATAGGACTCTTCAAAGTCTCACATTAGCTTCTCTTTGTTTTTCTTGGCTCTGCTCATGTGTTTCATTGACACCCTGTTTCCACTAGGCAGGTGATTCTGGATGGCATTTTCACACCATGTTCAAGAGTCACCGGTTCTAGTTGTTGAGATCTAGCTCAATAGTGATATGCTTTCTGTATATCACTTGGTGATTCCTATTCTGAAGCTCAAATCAGGATCCCATATTTGTTATATACAATAGATGCAAGTAAAACATTGGGACCATTCCATTTTGGGGTGGAAGTGGAAGCAAGTGAAATCAGAGTATTGAGAAAAGATATCTTATTTTTTTCCTATAATGAAAGACATGGCTTATTTACCATTTGTCCAGTGGCATCTGATGGAAATCTGTCCCTTATTGAAAACTGCCGAATGGGATGCAGCCTCAGACAGGAAGACTAGAGCGGGTTGAAGGAAAAACAGTTGTAGGTTAAGGTCTACACG
Organism: Spilogale gracilis; assembly: GCA_004023965.1. Taxonomy (NCBI): domain Eukaryota; kingdom Metazoa; phylum Chordata; class Mammalia; order Carnivora; family Mephitidae; genus Spilogale; species Spilogale gracilis. The sequence goes on from PITA01002456.1 coordinate 78,508, forward strand.
GATGAACCATATAGATGCCATGTTTCAAGTATCCTCAATGTTTGTTCATATCCTCAGCTTCAGTCCTTACCTCCTATTTCATGGGAACCAATATTCTTGCTCTTTTTCTTTCCTTTTCTTTTCTTTTTTTTAAGGTTTTATTTATTTATTTGACAGAAACACAGTGAGAGAGGAAACACAAACAGGGGGAGTGAGAGAGGGAGGAGCAAGCTTCCTGCTGAGCAGGGAGCCTGATGCGGGGCTTGATCCCCGGATCCTGGGATCATGACTTGAGCTGAAGGCAGTCAGTCACTCAACCACTGAGCCACCCAGGCGCCCTCCAATATTCTTGTTCTATCCAAACTGTTGGACCTCAACTTTGTGAGACTAACTCTCTCGCAGGTCATTGAAGGTTAATCCAGCCATCCCAACTGGACCTGCCTTCAAGATCAAATTCAGTTCTTACTCTGTCTGTGAAGCCCTTTCCTGAGCATTTTGTCTCATAACCTCTATGGCACATCTATTTGTGTGCTTAACCATCTTCATCTCATTTCACAAACCTCCCAGGCTGTTAGTTCACTTCAGGTGGAGGGGTGCATTATCGGCTTCTAAGCTCCATGAAGACAGAGGCTGTATAATATCTCTGCTTCTGTAGCAGATGGCAAGCATGTGCCAGACTGAGATGAGCAGACTTTCTAACCCACAGCGATGGAAGATCAGTGCTGAAGCAGCTCCCTGAATCATCAGCACTCCATTTCCTAAGCTGGTCAGCCCCTTGACACAGAGGCTAGTCAGGAAAAGAGCTTTCCACGGACCGCAGTGATTCTTGGAATAAATGGTCTGCTCAAAAGCCAGTCCTGGGGCACAGCTGCCACCCTACAACTATCAATCTGGGGTGACATTTGTACCATTGGCCGTTTGGGGACAATGAAAACTTTGATTGAAAGCAGAAGTCAGAAACTATCCTATCGTCTTGCCAAGAAACGTGAGCTCCAGGGAAGACTTGTAATGCACGTTCAGGCTTTGATTTCGTCCTGTAAAGCAGAGCCTACTGGAAGGGGAGGGTGAGATGTGTGTCCCCAGTGTGGCTACAGGGTTGGGCACTATTCTTCCTCTGCCCCTCCGAGGGGTTTACCTGTTGGGGGAAGCCGGGTCTCACACTGATGCATTGACTGTTCTGTCGAGTGAGGATCCGCTTCCGTCTCCTCTGTCTCAACACCATGTAGATCCTGGCATAGACGAGGACGGTCACTCCAAAGGGCAGGTAGAAGGACACCACTGAAGAGTAGATGACGAAGTCAGGGTTGGAGATGGAGCAGACAGTGGGGTCTCCTGTGAGTGACAGAAAAGGAGAAAGGAAAGCTGTTTGCCAATAGGAGACATCAGTGGGGAGCTCACAATATGGCCCCATACTGTACGTGGTGTCTGTGCCATTTAATCCACACAGAGCTCTGGGGAGCAAGGGTTCTGGGCCCACCTCCCCCCTCACCACATCTCAGTTCACGTGCTGCCTCATTGGCAGAGGCTTCCACCAGCAACTCAGTCAGAAGCGACTCTTCCTTCCTCTGGGCCCCACAGCCCTTGCCTTGCCTCTTCGGAGTTGTTAGCACACATGGCTGCTTGTTAAGTTGTGGGGATGGGGGCATTGTGTTGTCAGTTCCCTGAAGGGAGGAGGGCCAATTCATCTTTGTGTTGCTCACAGTTCCCTTACAAAGAAGACTACCCAGTGATTACATGCCAGACATGGCTCTACACAGGGGCTGCGAACATGTCTGCCCCTGCAGGGCTCAGTCCACACAGACAGGCGGTCTTCCTGAATGCTGGGTTAAGTGTCACAGAGGAATGTGGCCTGGGAGGCTGGGGGAGGTGTCACAGAGCAACAAGCCAGAGGCTCCCAGGAGCGAGGCAGCCCCTCAAAGGGGCGTGCTGGTGTGGAGGTTTTTGTTGAGAAAGCTAGGTCTTCAACTGCAATCTGAGGTACAGGGAAGGTGGTGACCGAATGCAGGCGATTCTGTCTTTTAGGGAATCTCAGGACTGGTGGGGGGAGATGGCTGTTAAGGAGACTCTCACTGTGGACAATGTGCAGTGAGGAGGATCTCTGTCTCTGCTTTACGTCCTGAAATGCGCCTGTTGCTACACTTTAGAGAGTCCCTGTGGTTTGGCCTTTTTTGCTAGCAGATGTTGAAATTCCTCCAATACTCAGAATAAGGCCTGTAACTTGCCTCATCTGGAAGAGAAAGGAGAAGGAAATGAATATCTTCCAGATGGTGTGCCAAGGACTTTAAACACATCCTCTTACCTAATCACTGTGGCAATGTTATATGACACAGGAGTCATTACTCACTCTATTCTCAGGTGGGCAGAGTAAGGCTCAGAGAGGTTCAGTAAGTGGCCCAGCATCCCACAGCCTGAAAGGGGCAGAGCCTGGATCTGTTTCTCCAGTCACTCTCACCTTACAACCCACCTTCTTTCTGTGACTTTGACTTGGCTCTCTCTACCACTTTGACCCCCCAGCAACAGCTGTTGGTACACCCAACCGATCTTCATAAAGGGTAGGGGATTCTCAACAACCCCAAAGCTGGCCTCAGAAGATACAGCATAGAAGTGAGCTAGTGGGGAGAAAGCTGCAGCCAGACATGGGTCCCTCATTCTGCCTTTCAGTCTTCTGAGGTAGGCAGAGGCCAGGCCCGGGGTGGGAGACCAGGTCTGCCATTTACTAACTGTGTAAACTTGGGCACATTGCTTGACCATGCCAGGCCTCAGCTTCACTATCTGAAAAGAAGGATAAAAACAAGGTCCAATGTAGGAGTTGTGGAAAAATGGTAGCTGTTATTATTACTATTTATTCTTTACTATTATTATTTATTATGTATCTCTTCTGAGTTGTTTGAACTTAAAGGGCAAAGTATTATTTGGGATGGAAACCTGTAGAGAGACTTATGAAGAACAGTGCCTGTGACGGAGAGAGAGGAGCAGCGGCTAATTAAAAAAGAGTCGTGCTCGGTCATCAGGAAGGCATTTCAATGACAACACTGACACGAGGATCTTGAGTGACTGCTCCCGAAGTCTTTGATTCTCTTGGGAGGAGGGGAAAATTCAGGAAAAATGAATATCATTTCACCAAGTCTGTGTCAGCATCCTTTAGAAAGTGGCTTATAGCACTTCAAGCAGTGAAGTCACCAAAGGGGCATTTTCCAGTGTTCTGAGGGAGACGGGCTTGAAGGTGGGATAGCTACCTTCAGAAAGATCTGAATCTGTCAGGGCTCATGTAGGCAGTGATCAGTCAGCATCTGACCATGACTTGAATCCCACCTGTGAGGAGCGGCCGGAGCACCTTTTGCTAGTGAGAAGGGGGGCAAGGATAGATACCTTCCCGCTATTTGTCTGGTTACCATTGCTGGTGTGCGGGGTCGCCCCATTCGTCCCTCCAGAAATAGCTTTGACCCTTCTCTACCTTCCTCTGGGTCTGGGAAGCTGACCTCTAGATTTTATATATTAACTCTGATTTTTTGTTTTTCAAGTCTTTATTTGAATGGCAGTTAGTTAGTTTCAGGTGTGGAATTCAGTGATCCATCACTGTCGTACAATAGGTGCCCAGCATCACTGTCGTACAACAGGTGCCCAGCATCACTGTCGTACAACAGGTGCCCAGCATCACTGTCGTACAATAGGTGCCCAGCGCTCATGGCAACAAGTATGCTCCTTCATACCCAAGGGTATCAACTCCTACTTTTAAAAAGCCAGGAGCACAAGTGGGTATAGCATGCTTCTATTTGTGTAGAAAGTAGATACACCTGCACATGCGCACACATGCGTGTGTGTCTACACACTTGTTTCAAGCATTATCTTTATGATTATTAATGTTTGCTTCTAGGGAGGGTCTCAGGGCAGCTGATGATCGAGGATAGAAGGGACACTTATATATAAGTGGGTCTATGTTTCCCCTATTCTTTATGTCTTCTCATGGGCAAGTATTTATTCTTCCATTAAATTACTGAAAGCAGACACATGAGAAAGAGTGAAGAGAGAGCATGGAACTATTTCACGATCCTTGAGCCCACAGTCATCCCTGCCTTCCTCTCATCTGAGTAAACTGCTGCCTGTTCTTAGATTGAGCTCCGCAGCCTTTCCCACAATCTCTCCAGGCCATGAAGTCCTGTGAGGCCTGCCAGTGGGTGACGTGACCCCGGAGACTGGCGGCCAGTGAGTGAGGCCCTGCCCCAGGTTCCCACTGGGCCTGGTCTGGGTATGTGTCCTGTCGGCAGGGCAGCAATTCTGGAAGCTTCTGTCTGCTGAGTCCCAGATGAGGTGGTGAGGACAGTGAGGCCCTCCCCGAGCTGCCTTGTCTGGATTGTTTAACCAAAACAGTACTGTGCTATTAGTACAGTAGTTACAGGATGAATACAAGGACGACGAATATGTGAGAGGAATGGAAAAATGAGCGTTTGACGTAAGCACGTAAGCAGTCAATGGCTGGAAGAGAATGCGAAAACCAGAGGGTTACGCCTCATGCCCTGAGATGGAGGATATTTAGCCAACTAATATTTTCTTAAAAAATAATTTATCTTATTTTATTTTTTCAGTGTTCTAAGATTCATTGTTTATGCACCATATGCCAACTAATCTTAACATTGAAGGACGGAAGGATGATAAGAAGAACTCACCTACTTACTCAGCAAAAGTCTACGGAGCACCTGCTGTGTTCCAGGCACCAGGCTGGGTGACAGAAACAATAAATAGCCCCACAAAGGGGTGGATGAGGCTTTTGTGGGCTAGCCTGGGAACCTGAGTGATGTCAAGGCCGAGGCCAAAAGCAGGCTGACTTGACAGGTTCACGAACTTCAGGCTCATGGAGGGATTTGTCCTCACCCTGTTCCCAGAGACAGGAGAGCCTGATGTATCTGAATTCAGGACCAGCCTGTTATTTTTTTAACGTTTTTAACTTTTCTCAGCCTGGCTTCCGTCAGCTCCAGTGCTCTGAAAACCAGGTGAGGGATTCTACTGCTCCAATCTAGATAGCACTTCTCCATTTCCTTGTTTCCAAGGAAAATTAAGACAATTATTCTTGTATCTGTGATATGAAAAGGACTGGGTTGCCCATTGAGGGGTTCTTCATGTTTTCCTCTAGTTCCAGGACTCCATGCTGCCAATCATGGGGTATTCGGCTAGACTGCTGGGCCCCTGCTGGGAGCTGGGGCAACACTGATCAGCCAGGACCCCTACGTTGCAACTCTCTGGGACCAAAAATCCTGCCTTAGGTCCATATCCAAATGCATGTTGCCTTTTTCTCGGAAAGAAAGAACAACAGCGAGATGGAGGAAACTGAAGTTCAACTTTTTCTGCTTCATGTTGTTTGATAATTCACAATCCCATATAGCAGCCCATTTCACTAAAAAGTGCTCTGCCAGGGGCGCCTGGGTGGCTCAGTCGTTAAGCGTCTGCCTTCGGCTCAGGTCATGATCCTGCAGTTCCGGGATTGAGTCCCACATCAGGCTCCCTGCTCGGTGGGAAGCCTGCTTCTCCCTCTCTCACTCCCCCTGCTTGTGTTTCCTCTCTGGCTGTGTTTCTCTCTGTCAAATAAATAAATAAAATCTTTAAAGAAAAAAAAAAGAACTCGGCCAGAAAGTTCTTTTGTGTTGCACAGCTTAGTGGAAATCCAGCCACTTGCAATATTCGGTATCACTGACCGTATCCTGCCCTTTTCTCCTCTACTCTTCACAAGGCGGGAGACAAATGGCTGAGAGAAGTCATTTATATTGGGCTTTTGAATGAACTTGGGAACTTCCTTATAGATGGAACCCACATCCATCAAGATAATGAAGCTGTCCTGTGAAGGTCAGACTGAGGCAGAGCAGGGTGGCCGGGCTTCCTCGCCTTGAGTTCTGCTCACGAGTTCCCTGAAGTGTGTTCTAGGCCGAGGTGACTGGCCATGACAGCCACCAGCAGAACTGCTGCTGCTCGGATTTTCTCTGGAGCAGGTACCTAGTTAAATTTTGACGCACAGAAACCTTCTCTAACACACAATAATCACAACAGCAGTGCTAGCCAAAATCCACTGGGCCTTGACCGTGGACTTACCCTTGGATGCTATATATGAAGAAATGGAGGACTTACTTATTAAGAAAGACTTATTAATAAACTTGAAAATAAGAGAGAGAGGGGCCCCTGGCTGGCTCAGTCAGAAGAACATGATCTTGGGGTTGTGAGGTCAAGCCCCACATGGGGGGGGAGAGATTGCTACGACAGATAGATAAACAAACAAACAAACAAACAAATAATGACCGAGAAAAGGTTGCAAAAGAATAAATCATGTACCTCTTTCAAGTAAGAGAGAGATTGAAAGAGATGAGAGAGAGAAGTGAGACTGTACATGTTAAAACCACAGGCGTTTTTTGCCTTCTCAATTCTATATTTGAAAACCCTTTTGCAGAGACAGTTTTCTGAGTTTTGTTTCTGGAATAATAATGATCTCACTGGTGGCAACAACACTGCAATTAGCTCATCATTCACCCTCACTTTAGATGTTGACATTAACTGGGAACTTGGTCTAATGTCAGATCTTGAGACTGTTTTAACTGTTACAGGGTGTGTGTGTGTGTGTGTGTGTGTGTCTCCGTGTCTGTGCACATGAGTAAAGCAGCCCCTGCCAACCTCCTAGAATGAGTCAGAGGAGGTAGTCCAGGGACTGAACGTCAGTGAGGATTTGCTGCTGGCCAGGGGTGAGCAGTGCTATGCTACAGATTCCAACTTGGAATAAACTAAAATATTTTAGTTTAGTAACAGAAACTAAAATATAGAAGGTGGCTTAGTTAGCAGATGAAACCAAAAAGCATATTGAATACTCCTCAAAAATAGCATTTTAATGCCCAGCCTCTTAAGAGTTGTGTTAGGGAATGTTGCTTTGGGGAGTATGTGTGTGTCCACAACCATGTTTGTGTGGATAAAGTGTTTTCAGGGAAACCCACAAAGTAACAAATGGTAAAGGGTAATGCAACGATGATAGTAACATGGTATTTTAGGCACACCTTGGGTTAACTAGGCAAATATTCATTGGATGACTCAGCTACTTAACCTTCAACGTACCAAACAAAGAAACCTGACTTTGAGCTTGTGGAGTGCATTTGGCTGGTCTACATCTGTTATTCCAATTTAATCCTCACTTAATCATAAAAAAGCTCTATGAAGCAAGTACAGTGGAATTATATCACATGTAGTGTCAGATTCTAAAGTCAGTGGTTCAAGTGAACATTATCTAGGGCTGAAACTTGTTTTGAAAAATCTCCTGAATCACATGCAAAGATATACATGGTTTCATCACAGCCCCGAAGAGTAATAAGATGTGTGATACATACATTAATATGTCATACATCATAAAGAGTTCGAACACAACATGCAGTTTTAGAAATAAAGTTGCTGGTCTCATGCACAGGGAGACCATATTAAAAACATGCTAGAGGGGCACATGGGTGGCTCAGTCATTAAGCGTCTGCCTTCAGTTCAGGTCGTGATCCCAGAGTCCCAGGACCTAGCCCCGCATGGGGCTCCCTGCTCGGCGGGAAGCCTGCTTCTCCCTCTCTCACTCCCCCTGCTTGTGTTCCCTCTCTCGCTGTGTTTCTCTCTGTCAAATAAATAAATAAAATCTAAATGCTAGAAACTTTCCAGCTAAATACACAGACTCAGTCTATATATTGAAATTTGCTCAACTACATGCTTCAGTGTATTATTATTATCCCAAATTTATCAATAAGAAAACTTAGACAAGTTACATAGCTTGTTCAAGGAGTGTCGCTGGTAAGTAGCAGAACTAAAGTTTTAATATGGGTTTTTCTGACTCCAGAGCCTCTGTTTTCCTAAATGTGTTTTGACTTTTAAGTCATTGACCAGCAAATGACTTTTTGATGACTATTCGTAAGTTAGGATTTGCCTATATTTATATGCAATGTGTTACATGTAATATCTGTATACGTATAAATAACAGCTATGTGACTTGTACCTATACACCAGAAACTAATGAACTTGGAAGGTAGTAGGCGTTAAACAAATCCAGATGGACACTAGAACCTGACTAAATTAGTTCTCAGCCAATAGGCGTTGTTGACTTTATTATCTGTGCTTATAGTAGTTTTCATTCAACACATGAAATTCCTGAGGTTGAAGATGTATATGGAACAGCCAAAGAAGGCATGGATCCAAATGAGGTGTAAATTTGGATCGATGTCTTATGTCTAAAAACCAAACATCTCAGATATTCACATTGTTAATTCCTATGTCCATCCATCCAACAGAAGATGCACCATGTGCCAAACATCATGGCCAAAATTTTTGTATAAGATATAAGAAATACCTTCTTCAGTAATTTAAGGACCTATACTAGTTCCCAAACACCAGGAGTGGTTTTTTTGTTTAATAAAAAATCAGAAATATATCCCATTTGAGGGTTTTTTATAGTGTTATTTTGCATTGTAACGCTGTTATGAATTACCTTTTCATTAGCAAATCTCACCTGAATTATTAATATAGCTTAATTTTTTTAAACAGGTCCATCGCTTTCCAAGAATACAATGACATTTCTTTCAAAACAAGCATAGGTCAGACTTTCCACTAACCAGGGAAGAACTTTATGTGTCAATAATTGATGAGGTTCTGCTTTGTACTTGAAACCAAACCCAAAGCTTTGCCGTCTGTGGCATCCTTATTTGACCATGAAGTATGCAGGTCAGAAATTTCCAGGCTCGGCATCACTCACAGCCCCTCAGCCCCTCAGGAGTGCCATGAACTCACATGGGTGTCGTAAGTGGGGTCATCGTTGTTACCTGTGGTGTTGAAGCCAAAGAGGAGAGGGCAGGACACGGCAAAGGCCAGCACCCAGACGGCTGTAATCATGAGGGCCACGCGCCGACAGGAGCTCTGTCCTGTGCCGTGCTGATAGTGAACTGGCATGACCACGGCGGTGTACCTGTGAAAGGAAGGGGAGGGCCATGGCTGAGATGAGAAGGAATGAGGGAATCTTTCCAAAAGTGGACAGAGGTTCCTAGAGAACTAATCTAGGGGATGCACGTAGCAGGAGAAAAAGAGTTTGGTTGAAGAAAGAGAGAAAGACTGTTTGAGTGAAAAGGTAGAAAGGTTTAGCTAAGAGATGAACTCCCTAAGAAGGGAAAGGGGGAAAGAAGAATAAAGTGAGTAAAGCAATGGACCGGGCAGCTGGCAGGCTCCTTTGCCAGTGGTGGTCGAGGCCCAACATACCCAAACCCTCAAGACTCCGGGTGCTGGTCTGTGCACCTTTACTTTCTCCCACGGTATTTCAGATAATGATAGAACTGTGCCCAAGAGGATGTTTACCCCTGCTTGTATCCTAATATAAATTCTACCCCTGCTAGAGACAACTATTCCAAGTGGTGGAGATGTTTAAAAATAGAGATGAGTAATATCTAGTGAAGCTTATTTCAAAGTCCAGTGTTCATGCTCTCTTAGTCCATTCAGGTGGCTCGATCAAAAATAGCAGAGACTTGGTGGCTTAAACAAGAAATATTTATTTCTCAAGAAGGCTTTGAGGTCCAAGATCAAGGCACTAGCAGATTCAGCACGTGGGGAGGGCCCACTCCCTTGTTCATAGATGGTTATTTTCTCATGGGGACCTCACACTGCAAAAAGGGTGAAGGAGCTCCTCGGGTCTCTTTTTATGGGCACTGATCTCATTCATGAGGGCTCCACCCTCATCATCACCCTTAATACCATCACTTTGAGGGGTAGGATTTCAACATACAAATTCAGGGGGAGCCGCAAACATTGGGTTTACAGCACATGCTTTTGCATGGTCAATACACAGTTCTTTGTTACGGGACATCATCTTTCCTGGGGCAACTCCTCTCACACATTTCTAGTTACTGAGCCGAAAGATAGCTGGTCCCGTGCATTTACTTATGACGTGTTCCCCATTTATCCATGCATCTCCTTCCTACTAGCTGCTCTCTGCGATGGTCACAGCCTCCTGGATGGTCCCTGCCACCAGGATCTAAAAGTAGATTTCATCATGTCCTCTTTACCCTGGAGCCCCCAGCAGGAAACTGCTTAAGAAAGGCAGAATTCTAAGATGGTCTCCAAAGTGACTGCTCTGTACAATCCCCCACATTGAATGAAGGCTGAACTTGAGAATACCACATGATATCACTGCTGTGTTTAGATTACCAATCAACAGACTGAGTGAATCAAAATGAAGATTATCCTGGATGGGCCTGGCTTAACCAGGTAAGCCCTTAAAAGGCACTGGGCAAGTTCACTATTGAGAGAACTGCATGCCTCATGGCTGGAGAGATATAGCTCCCATATGATTTGTTCCTTGATGACTCAAATCATGTTGTAACCTTGGTATTCCTCAGCGGTCCTTGCACCATGCAAGTAGTAAGAAGCTGTGGATTGCTTGCCTTGTGGATCTTGAAGGCCTTCTACATAAGAGGACAATTCAAATCCTAGCCAAGCTCAAGGAATCTAGTGTGTGTAGGTGTCTACATAGGTTCAAGTTTCCTTTGTCTTCTCCTTGTCTGGAGAAGCTAGAGGCCAGATTCACAGCAGAATCCTCCTTGGCTCCTCTTGGGTCCCTCAAGGCTTGGGGGGTGAGGAAGGGAAGAACAGACCCTGGGATGGAGGGGGTGGGGCACACATGCCTTCCCAAATCATGCCGCATGTGCATCTGGCCTTATTAGCAGATGGGTTAGCACATGGGTTAGCATTTGTATTCCCACAAGAGTAGCTCTGAAGGCTAAGATGGAGGCTGATTCGGCAAGACTTGGCCTTGGTAACATGGAGTGGGACAGAATAGGCTTCTTTCTCAAGAGGGAGAAATAAATGGTCCTTATTTAATAAGGTCAGCCACCTCAACCGAGGCCCTTGAGATCTCAGTTCCTCTCTTCTGAGGCACATATGTTATCAGTCTTCTCTTGAGTCCCTAACTTGGTGATCAAGGAGTGGGTGAGTAGCACCTGGTGTTCCTCTTGGCTTGTGCGGGGTATTTTGGACTCTGCTGGGGCTGTGGGCTTGGGCTTCCTGTCAGCTATGTTTGGCCCCTAGCAGCACTCCCTGTGGTGCCTTGAAGGAGAGGCTGAGCCTTGAGCCCAAACAGCTGTTGGGAGATGGGGAGAAAAGTTAGGACCCACTTCCTTCTCTCCAGACCTGCACTTGTGCCCGGCCTTCTATTTATATGATGTCCTTTGATGAAAAAGAGCCTGACCGCCCCATACATTCAGTGGTGTGCTGCTAAATAGCTAACAGCTGGTTTCCAGGAGAAAACAGCCCTAATTGGTACCATTTGTCAATCTTCATGGTATAAATACTCCCACCGTTGTCCATTTCAAGCTACACCAAAGCTTTAATACCTGGCTCAACCAGTTCCTAAAATTTTGCCTTTCAGCCCTTACTGGTCTTTCTGAGCTGGCTCCAAGCACCCGCTGAGTACGCCGTCCCAGGTGTGCTCTAATTCCAGCAGCCCCCGGAAGCTCCTGTGAATTCAGTAGGTGTAGGCAATGCCTATAGAAGGAGGAATTGGAGACAGAGGGAGGTCACTTGATGAACCCACGGTCCCACAGCTGGTGATGGAAGAGCCAGGGGTCCCCCCTTCTGGTGGCGTTAAAGGGTGGTTTCTATTTGAGAGCACTTTGGATTCCCAGAATGTTCCCCAATTAGTTTGATTCTATTAATTACTGGGGGGGAGGGGTCCTGTTCAAATACAGATTCCCAGGCCACGCCCATGGCTATTCTAATTAAGCACTTCCAGAGTGGAACCCAGAAATGTGCATTTTGAACAAGCCAGGGCATCTTACAAATGCGGGCAATTTGCGAAAGTCTGCATTAAGGAAAATTTCTGTGCAATTTCTGTCAAAAAATTTCTTGTTAACTTGGGTAAGAAGTGAGAGACGAAACTACACTTACCAGTGTTACGTTTCATTGTTTTTTTCGTATTGTTTTCTGAACACTATTAAACTCTTGGAATAAATGAGGCCCCCGAATTCGACTGCACGCTGGGCTTTTCCCCACGCCTGAGAGGCAGCCGCCAGGTCGGCGGCGTAGGTGCCGTTCCGGAACTAGCCAGCGGAGGGCACCCTAATGCAGCGAGAGCTGCCAGCGCCGCCGGGTGAGAAGTTCACGGTTCACCTGCTGGCTACCCGGGCCCGGTGGGGAGGCAGGGAGGGAAGGCTCCGCAAGGTGGGGGTCCCGGAGGCTTGCGGGAACCCTGAATCCGCACCCGGGCAGGCCGCTCTCGTCTCTGGTCCCCTCCCAAGTGAGCCGCAGGTGACCGCCGAGGTCAGGGCTGGGCGTGGAAGCGAGCGGGAGGCCGGCCTGGGCCGCGCTGTTCACCGCGTTCTTCCACTCTGCGGGCCACCCCTCTCGCTCCGTCGCAGCCTCTTCCGGGAGCTGCTAGTTCACCGGGCTCTCTCTGGTCTGGCCAGAACACTGGCAGCGTGCAAGGTGCTTAAGCCCGTGGCTGTTGGAAACAGACTGAATAGTGTCGGAATCCCAGTTCTTCCATTTAACTGCCTGACCTTGGGCCTGAATTTGCCCCCCTCCCCCCGACTCAATTTCCTTATCTGTACTTTGGGGGCAATGATGCAGCCTGATAGGGCTGTTAGGAACGTTGAATAAGATTATCTCTGAAGACTTTTAGCACGATGCCTGGTACCTATTAAGTATTCAAAAAATCGTTATTGTTATCATTGTCATATTATTGTGCTAGCCCAAGGGATCTGGGATTATCCCTATCGGTGCGTTTATGGGTATCTGCCCCTTGTTCCTGGGAGCATTAAAAGGAACGTTAAATGTATTTATTTACCAAAACAAAAAAGTATATAATACTTTCTATGAACAGCAGCTGTTTGAAGTGCTTTACAAATATTATCTCACTTCATCCTTGTAATAGCTCTGTTGCTATGATATTCACCAAACAGTTAAGGGAACTGAGGACCAGTGAGGTTAACTGACTGGGAGGTCACATTGCTACTGGGTGGTAGAGCCAGGTTTTTCAGGCAGGCAGTGGGGGCTCCAGAGCTAAGGGCCCAGAGTGGTGGGTACCCCTGGTGGTGCAGCATGCTGTAGGAGAAAGAGGGTGGCTGGGTCCTTACTCTTGCATCTACCAGCGCTGTGATCTGGGCAGGCTGCACGGTCTGATCTAGCCTCAGACCCTTCACTTGTAAAATGAGGATAATACCCCTGTCTTGCTGGGGATGCTGGGAGGGTTAGCACGAATGAAAAGTTCTTAGCTTGGCCCATGGTGCATGCTACAGAAATGGTAGCTATTGGATGGCTGCTGCTTTTAGACTCATGCAAGTTCAGATTAGCACGGAGGACCCAGGGCACTGAAGACATAGGAAATATGTTTCCTTGACTCAAGGAAATAGCACCTAGAGTGGTGGAGGCTGGCGTGGCCAGGAGCTCACTCTTGGTGCCCTAGCCCTCCTTCCACAAATGGGGGAGTCCCAGGAGACCCTGGTTCCATTCCCAGACCTGTCTAAGAGGCTGCAGAAGCCCCTACAGCGTATAACATTTCCGCACAAATGAGTTCTGCACAAATGACTCCCAGTTCTGTGACGGCGTGGGGGTGGAGGGCTGTAGGCTTGTCATTCTACCCAAAGTCTCAGGATCCTGGCAGAGCCGTGACCCCCACCTGAAGCCCTGTCCTAGGCTGGGAGGTGTGGGACTGACAGGGGTGCTCCCTAAGGAAGTTGGCTGTGGGGGAGGAGAGAGGCTGGCCTGGGTGGGAGGGCCTGAGTCTAACTCCCTGCCTGGGTTTAATGAGCCCCAGAGCTCTGTGAGGGCTGCTTTTCACCACCTTTTATTTGGTCAGACAGGGGGCTCAATAAATCTTTAGTTCTGTGGACTCCCCTCGTGGAATTGTTGAAGGAGAGAGCTTTTTGCAAATGACTGGAAAGCCCTTTGCAAATATAAAGTGCTTATTTAGATGCAAACTAAAAATCCAAGGTGCCTGTGACTCATCTGGTACCTATTGTGCTTGCTGCAAAGACGCGGAGGCTTGCCTGTGTGATGGGTGCCATTTGAGAGCCACTTAAAAAACTCCCTGGTGAATGAATTTAGTTGCATTATTCCAGGGCCCCTAGCGGAGGACTCTAATTCTCACCGCTCTGAGCATGTCCTCCTCCTCTGACACTTTCTCAGCCCTCTGCCCGAAGCTAGTTCTGACCCAGGATGCTGGGGGAAGGGGCTGGCCCCCTGGAGAGGCAAGACGCCAAGGGGGGTGGGGGGAATAGGGGCTGGTGCTTTTTAAAAAAGAAAAGGCAGCATTAATCCAAGCATCCAGGGCTATGCCTAAGAATCTAATGACAATAGTATTACTTGCTTTCAAAACCTCTTTTTATCATTTCCTTTCCTTTCCAAGCTCTTACTACCCTGTTAGTACATACCAAGGCTTCATGGCCAAAAAAATGCTGAATCCATTTGGTCAAGTTTGTCAGACTGGTGAGTAGCATTGTGTGCAGACCAAAGGTCTGCATGAATGACTGCATTTTTAATGAGTTGACCAGCTATTTGGCATCTCATGAACAGAATTTAGTGCTGAGTACTGCACACGGCCCTGAAGGATCAGGGAGACAGCTTTTCCAAGGCCGATTTTCCCTCCTAGAACATGGAGACTCCATCTTGAGGTTTGGTGGGGCTGGGTTCATGTCCACAAACAAGTCAAGAAGAAAGCATCCTTCTCCACTGGGGTGTAAGGCATGGCTTGTGCCCCAGATTTCAGGTAGTGAGGGCAATGCACCCTGGGGCCTTTCCTTGAGGGGACAGAAGCCAATGTGTGTCAAGCATGGCTGCCGCCCTCGAAGGGTGCTCTGGTGCAGTTGGAAAGAGGCGCCATCTCCTGGCCAACTCAAGGTCTGCAAAGAAACCGTGGCTGAGTTCAGTTCCAAACACATGTGCTGGGCAGTCTCACCTGCCAGCCCCACACGTGTGAGTGTGTGTGTGTGGGGGGAGTGGATAGGGACGATCTCAACAGGGTAGACAGGAGGGCTGGGAACCAGGAGGCAAGGAGGGGGCTGCCCAAGAGCCTCTCCTAGTAGCTCTTTATATAGTTCCCGGCTCCCTGCTCCAAGGGTGATCTTCACCCACTTGCTCCCGCTCTTTCTGAAGGTGTATATTTGTACTATAAACACTGGCTGCCTTCAGGGAAGGACCACTCAGTTCTGATTAATATTCTTTGTTCAACGTCTATAACAGGCACAGCAGGAGACTCCCAGGTGATAAGCACTACTGTACGGGTTTGGGGTGGTAGAGGTGATAATAAGCAAACCACAGGCCATCTGCTTCTTGTATCACTTACATATTTAGGTACTAAGTGTCCAGAAATCACACAAAAATCTTACATGTTTTAAGCAGAATTCTATTCTCAGACAGCTAAATATATTATAAAATCCCTAACTATTCCTTCAGTTTAAAATAGCTTTATCGAGATATAATTCACATATCACACAATTCATTCACTTAAAGTGTACAATTCAATGTTTTGGGGTGTATTTATAGAATCATGCAACTATCTCCCTTTATTTTCAAACACATTCTTTAATGGTATGACTCTCAGCCTTATGGACACATTCTTTAATTCTCCTTCACAGTTAGAGAGCCAATCAGATAGTAAAAGTCCAAAGACAACCCCTGTTGACTGGTTGACCTGCAGTAGCCCTAGAGGGCGGGGGTTTGGGGGTCCATTCTTTGGTTATTCAAGATTCCCATCTCAGCACATGAAAGGGAGTTTAGGCTGTTGATAGAGAGGGCACAACCCTGGATCATGCAAATGTCAAACACCTGGAAATGAGGAGGGCCTGCTTTAGGACCTCTTGCTTAGGGCAAGCTGGAGTTACCTTGAGATAGTTACAGAGAAAGCACTGGGAGAGTTCAGGGGTGACTGAATCAAGTCGCAGAAATCTGCAAGGCCTCATGGGACGAGGGGCAGGTGTGGTAGACCTTGAAGAGAGGAATAAGGGGCAAGCCAGAAAGAGATGAGATTGAAAAGACAGACTGAGGGGTAGGGCACAAAGCTTTGATTCCTAGGCTGCGAAAGTAACTCTGATACTCCGCAGGCCACAGAGATGCCACGGCAATGCTGAGGAGGTATGGGGAGGGCAAGGACATTTGGACTGTACTGCTGGGGGGAGTGGTTCTCAGAGTGGCATGTAGGACCATTTAGGAGGCTGTGGCAGAAGTCTGGTGACAGGTCATAGGAACCTAAAATAAGCAGGCATGGTAAGAAAGGGAAATTGGGGGAGAGGATGGCAAAAAATGGGGTATAGAAGGCTTGATTGCTTGGATGTGAGAGATGAGAAAGAGGAAGGGGACAAAACCTGAGATTGTAAGGCAAGGATGCTGTGAATAAGTGAGGATGGTTTGATGCTTTAATGGTTTGGCTTTTAACATTTTGAGGAACCAGCGACCTATCTAGGTGGTAATATGGTCTGAAACTCAGGGAAAATCTTAAGGGTGTAGCTGCGGATTTGAGGGGGCTTCGCACAAAGGCCAAGATTGCGAACTTGGAGTCAAACAGACATGATTCCAAAGCTGGCAGTGCTCCATAGGAGGGGGGTGGCTTTAGGCCAATTCCTTAATTCCCTTAAGAAGTTTAACTGAAGATAATAGTAGCAGCTCAGTCCTTGTGAAGATGGAATGAATGAGTGCCTATGAGAGCCTTAGCATAGTGGGGTAAATTCTCCATGATTGTCAGACCCTGTCTGGGCTCCCCTGTTCAAGCTAAGGAGAGGATGGATGGAACTGCTGGGAGAAAGGCTGGAGGAGAGAGACAGGTGCACAGTGGAGGTGGAAGGGGACTCAGAGAAGGGAAGGGAGAAAGCTCTTGAGTAGCAAAAGGGGCCTTGGGCTCGAGCACAAACTCCTTTGCCCAGGGCTTTCTGTGGGCCTGGAGAGGCCTGGGGAGGTGGGAGGCATGGGCATGTCCAAGGCCCAGGCAGGGGAAAGAGGGAAAGAGGTGAGGAAACGAGACGCCCAGGGCCAAGACAGCCTGCTCTTCAGGATGAAAAGTGATGCCACTCAAGTGGAACCTCCCCAGATTTGAGTCACAATCCCAGAGATCCACTCACTCCATCGACTGAAAAGCAATTCTAAAGAGACATCATTGTTTACTTGTTAGCCTTAAACTCTATGAAGGAAATAAATAAATAGATCACAGCCATACTTCCTAAACTTGCCCTTCTCCCTTCCACTTCTCTCCTCTCTCCCTTCCTTGCAAATCCTCCCAAGCTTTTCTATTTCCTCTTGGTCTTCCTCTTTTTCCTCCCTTCTTGCCCCACGTCACCAAAAAACCCAAACCCCCTCCAAAAAAAGAAAACAAACTAAACTAAAAAATCAACCAACCAACCAAACAACAACAAAAAAAACTACAAAGCAAAAAAACTACAAAACAACAAAATAATAACAGGAAGTTTTCCTCCCAACTCTTGTCAACTTCCCTTCTGTCCTTGTCCCCCCCGCCCCCCGCTCTCTTTTAGGAATCCCGAAAGCCCCTAAAGGATGGTGAATAGGTAAAATCAGAATCCTCTCTAGGGCTCTGGGAGGAAGGAAAGGCTAGGAAAGCTTATGGGATGATTGTTTTTCTCCTGTCACTGGCATTTCTTCTCTACTACAAATCATAGTTTAAAACAAAAAGAGTGAGAAGAAGTGGTTAAGTTTCACTTGGCAGAGACCCATGTACCCCCAAACGCAAAGCCTAGACACCCCAAATGGCAGAAGCAGCTTTCCCAGGTTGGTTTCCTTCCACCGCCTGGCAGCTGACACCTGCCGGCAGGAGAATCCCAGTCCTACCTGTCGATGCTGATGGCACAGAGGTTCAGGATGCTGGCCGTACACATCATGACATCCAGGGTGACGAAAACATCACAGCAAATGCGGCTGAAGTTCCAGACTCCGCCTGTCACCTGAGCGGCAGAGACAAGGCGGTCGGTGTCTCCCTCTCACAACCCAGCCAACTCAGCTGTCTTCTGAGGCTCCCTAGCACCTGCAGGTGTGCCCTCCCTGTGCTTGGCATGGTTGTTGCCAAGGGCAGGCAGACACTGAGGGAGTGCTGGGCAGCTCAGGATGGTCACCCAAGAAAGGACAGATTCACAGAATGTGAGAACATTAGAGCTGGAATTCATCCAGTGTTTCTCAAAGTATGGTCCACAGTGAGGTGCTCAGTAAAGATACACATTTCTGAACCCTTCCCTAGGCCTGCTGAGTCAGAATCTCTGAATCTGAAGCCGATGAATTTTCATTTTCATATAGCCCCTCCAGGCCCTCCCGGCCGCCCCTGTCCATACATCAGGGTTTGAGAATTACCGATCAAGTTCAAAGTCAGGAGGCAACTAAAACTCATCGCAGTTACACGATGGGCCCATAGATGTCCAGCTGGTAGTGAAAGAGCTTGGCCAAGAGCCAGGTGTGTGGGGGCGCCTGGGTGGCTCAGTTGGTTAAGCGACTGCCTTCGGCTCAGGTCATGATCCTGGAGACCCGGGATCGAGCCCCACATCGGGCTCCCTGCTTGGCGGGAAGCCTGCTTCTCCCTTTCTCACTCCCCCTGCTTGTGTTCCCTCTCTAGCTGTGTTTCTCGCTGTCAAATAAATAAAATCTTTAAAAAAAAAAAAAAAAGAGCCAGGTGTGTGCCCTGTGCCTACACCACCTTTCTGAAGCCCTCCACACAATGGAGAGCCCACCATTGTGGAATATACCCAGGGAATAAGCAGAGGACACGTTTTCCTTGAAATTTACCTCTAAAATGAAAATCTATCTGGCTTTTGTTTCAAAGTTGGGACGCATTCTAAAATGGTCTCTGTAAGAACCTGTGTGACATCAGTCTGTGCCAGCAGGCCTGCCTTGGACCCCCAGGCCCAAGAGGTGGTGGGAGAGGTGGGTGCAGGGCATTGGAAAGGGGCACAGGTCCTCCCTCCCACGCACAGTGCCAGGGAGCACAGGCCTGACCTCATGCACTTACATGTTGGTTCCAAGCTCTGAATCTTCCTCCTGCGAACGCTTATTGAGAGTGGGGAATTATGGTAATTCAATTTGGATTCTAGCACATTTCTATTTTGCCTTAACATTTTTTTTTTTTTACATAACCTAATCAAACCAGAGAGACGTGTCAGGGGGATTGTCCCTTTCCGAGTGTCCATAAAGTCCATCCTTGGGCCCCAAGGCTTTGGAGCCTTTGCCAACTTCCTGTCTGTGGGGACCGTGGTTCCTAAGGACAAACCCGTGATGCTTGGTGCCCTGGCTGCCGCTGGGTGCGCGTGATGTCGCCGCCGGGCAGGCCCGGTGCTGGGGAAAAGGACGGGGGTGAAAGCTAGGTGCAGCCACCTCTGAAGTAGCTTCTCAGGGGAACATGGGAGATCACGGAGAGGTGGTGGTCTTGCTCTGTTTTCTGTCACCCAAGGTTCTTGTCACCTGGACAGGTCCTTTTCCTGTTCATTCCTGATTTATCCCACTAAAGGGAGGTTCTGAAAGCCTCTCTCCCCACATCACTTCTTTCCCCTTCAATTTATTTCTTTTCCGCCTCTAATTTTATCCCTGTATCTGGTCATCTCCGGACTCTGTTTTGAGAAACCTTGACCGAAGATAATTTTGTCTGAAAGCAATGATGTAAAGTTCAAACTAGTGGAAAAGTTGTAGTTTTGGTTCATTAGGTTGTGGATTTACTTTCTTTTAGTTCAATTCAACCATTTGGCTTTATAGAAATAAGGCCTAACATGAATTTATAGGAATTCTGAGAATGAGAAACTCATAAAAAGGGAACTGTATAGTCATAATAACACACTGGCTTACGGGAGCGGGGAGAATAAAGGATGCTTTTCTCAGAACATAGGATGCTTGTATGCTGCAAAAGCTTCTTGCAGAAACCTTGAATTTTGTATATTAAATCTCATTTTAACTTATGTCTACTATGCAATATATATATGTATTATATACATATATACATTATATACATATATATACATGTCTTAAACTGGGTAAAGCCCACTTTTTGTTTTGTAAAGTTGTGAATGCCTGTTTTGTGCCTGTGAGCTGGTGTGAAAATGTAGGTGAGAGAAGATAGTTAACAACAAGAGCAAACTCCAGTGCCTGCTGGGTGTTTATTTGTTCATTCATTCATTCAATCATTCATTCATTCATAAAGCAAGTAATAGTGAATATTCATTCATAGAAGGAAGATTGGTTATGTGTTTTAAGAGGTTATAAAAATGTACTTCGGGCCCTATCCTTGAAGAACTTTTATGATAACTGAGGAGCAAGACATTCCTAAATAAAATAACCAGAGATCATCATGATGGCCTAACACTGTTAATACAATCTAACGTTTACTGAGAACTTGCTTTACATGGGCCACTGGCCCACATGACCCATTTCAGGAATTTCTATAGCTATAAAACTTTAGATTCTGAAAACTGAATTTGTTTTTTACTGTATGTGCTCTTGAAGCTTTTTGAGGTCAGCGAGTGACTGTTACTTAATTCTGTCACTTTGACTTGTGGCTGCCACATCCCCGGCTTGATGTACTGGTGAGCACTCTCCATACATGGCCTCTCTTGGTGCTTATCATCCTGTGAGGGGTGGCTACTGTTTTCATGGCAGAGAAAGGGACAAAAAGTGGGAGAGGGTCAGCACCCCACCCAGAGTGGCACAACCAGAAGATGCAGGCAGTGCATGGGAATGTACGTGCCAACCTGCCCTGCCCTATGGGAGCATCAGTCAGGTCAGGAGGGGGCAGGTGCTGGGAGTGGGCGGACACAAGGGGAAGGGAGAAAACCATATGCTCAGCAAAGATATTTGTGTGACAAAGGGCATCACTACCCTTCTGGGAAATGAGGCACCTTCTTTCCAATCACCTCTATCACAGGGTTCTAAAAATAGTGCAAAAGTCAGGGGTGGCTGCTGGCCTTGGGGTCTAGTGAAAGCA
Source organism: Spilogale gracilis (assembly GCA_004023965.1). NCBI lineage: Eukaryota > Metazoa > Chordata > Mammalia > Carnivora > Mephitidae > Spilogale > Spilogale gracilis. The sequence goes on from PITA01002456.1 coordinate 99,416, forward strand.
CACACCGGGTAGGCTTTTTGCTACCCTGTTCTTAAGGCCCTCATGGCTAAAGTCCTTCAAGCTGTCCCCTGGCTTCTCCTGTGCTCCCCCCTTCTGGCTGACCTCTTCTCCTGTGCCCCCTCCCCCGTTCTGGCTGACCTCTTCTCTTATCTCTAATTCTATCATCAAAATCCCCATTCTCCTTGATTTCAGCTAAGTTTCAAAAAGAAAACAGTCTGCTCAGTGGATTGAAGTAATTCCCACTAAGGTGCTGTCACTTAGCCTTCCCTGGAGCTTACTCCTTAAAATAAGTCTCTAAATGGTAAATGTGTAGTGGAAATACTTATTTTATTTTCTTTTATTTTTACTGAAGTCCTCCACATCAAGTAAATAAGAGTAAGCAATCAGTAGAGCTGGAAAGGACCATGACCATACCTAAGTAACTGTCAACAGCATAGCAACCCAAGGAGGGAACTATTATTTCTAATTTATCAGTACAGAAATGGAGACTGGGAATGGTTGTGTGATTTGCCCAAGGACACATAACTAGCAAAAGAAGCTGGAATTTCAAACCCTTAATATTAACGATGACTCTATCCAGGTCAATACCTTGCCGTACCCCTGCTGGGAAGCATACAAGTCCACTCAATCCTACCATCGTGGGAGGGAGGGGAGCTGGCACAGGCTTGTCCCTCCACCACACAGCAGATATTTATTGAGGGCCTGGTACTTTGCTTGGGGGAGTATACTGACATAAGTGAAACCTGTTTGTGCCTTCAGGGCCTCAGTATATAGTGTGAGCACGTAAGGGGGACTCATATACGAGTAGGTGTGGGTGAACCAAGGGCCCAGAAGTGAGACAAGAAAATAACTATGATACAATGGGAAAAGTGCTGATGGTGAGGTAAGGACAAAGTGTGGGGAGAACATAAAAGGGAAGGGAGTTTTGAAATTAGAGCAAAAAAGAAAAAAAGCAAAAACAAAATCTGATGGGTTTAAGTCTCTTTGGAGACATGATTCTATCTTTCTCCTACATTCTAATGAATAACTCACTCCAGAATTCTGCCGCAGCCAGGTGGTGTTACTCTCACTTGCTAATGAATATAACTAACTCCCTTTGGCAATGCAGAAGGTGGGAGTAAGCAAGAAAGTGTCTTCAGGTACTGAAGTTGGCTATTGATTTCCAACAGACACAGCCTAAGGCAGCATTTCCCAAATAGACTGATTATAAGGCAGCATTTCCCAAATCGCCCGAGGCTCTTATTAAACAAAATGATTCTCAGCCCCACTCAGAATAGTAAGTCCCTCCCGTGATTCCTCTACTGCCTGGAAGGTTTGGGAAACCCTGGTATGGGGATTTGGGCGTGCAGGTAGGGGGCATGACATTGTCTTAAGAAATGCTCATCCCTAACAGCAGGGCTCCTTGCCCATTCTGTGTCCCCCAGATCCCTTTGTTCCCATGGTTCCCTTCTCAGAAGAATGTTTTTAAGTGTATACAGTAAAATACAGTGGATCCCAAAGAATACCAATTATATTGAAATATAGTTACCAAAATATTTTAATATATGTGCTTCTTTAACAATGCATTGAATAACAAAGCCTGGCGGCAGGTCCAAAATTACCATAATTTCAAAGTACTCGTGAGTATAAATGTAATTTCAAGGTGTCTACCATTACTGGAATGCAATTTGAAAATATAAATATCTGTGATTTCTACTGGGGACACTAAGGATTTCTTCTGCTGTGGGATGATGTCTACATTCATATTTGAAGAAAATGCTAAGTTTCAATTTGATGAAAATAAAGAAGTAATTTTACTTACATCCAAGTTCATGGACTCTCCTGATCAAGAATTCCTGCTCTAAGCGTTGGATTTTTAGTTGTTTGGGAAGATGTCCAAGGCGCAAAAATGGAATTACTTCTCTAGCCTCTTCATTTAATTTTTGTTTGCCACATTTGGAATCTTTTTGGGGTGCAAGGAGATTGCTATGAGGCAAGATAGGGGTCCAATTATCTGAATCCCAACTTCCTCTCTGTGAAAATGGGGGCAGTTTACCGATTAGTGGTTCCTAGATGTCAGTTTTTAGCAGGTCACCAGCTGCTTGTAAGAATTACCTAGGGTAGGAGTGGGCCTGGGGCAGGGGGGCTGGTACGATTATTGTAGACTTCTAGGGCCATTCCTGGAAATTCTGGTTTGGTAGATCTGGGGTAGACCCAGTAGTTTGTATTTTGAACAAGAGTTCTCTGTAATAAAGATTTAGCTCCGAACTGCTCAAAGTTTAGATGCACAAGAGTCATGGGAGAACTCATTGAAAATGCACACTTCATTTTCACCATCAATGCCGTTACAAGGGTCAAAGGTCTCCCTCTCCCCAGACGGTGTTGCTCTTCCCATCATCACTATCTGACCTTGATCACTGTGGCGGGTTTCCCTGCCTCAATGCTATTCCCCCTGCTCTTTTTTTGCTTGGTGTATATTACTCAATTCTCACATCTTTTTTTCCTGTCCACACTGGGACCCAGGTAGTCTGAGTTTAGTATTCTAAAGGTTCCTCTGGCTGCTTATGTTGCCTTTCTGCCCTGATATAAGTGCATTAAACATCACAAAAGATGCTTAACCGAGTGGAACAAAATGGGATGCTTGTGCTTGGAAAGGGAGCTCCACACAGACTGCAGCTTCTAAAGCAGGAAATTAAAAACTTGAGAGGGAATCAGAGATAGAACTATTTGTTATGGCACAGAAAAGAGTTTTTGAGCAAGTGCTGCAAACTGAATTAAAGAGACAGCCCGGCCAGAGCCTGCTGAAATATAACCTACTCTGAGATCACCTGCATGACTTTATCCCAAACTTCTCTGCTGGGCCTGAGGACAAAGAAAACTGAGGAAGGCCAGTGACTAGCCCCTGCTGGTACCTCTGCCCAAGTCCAGGCTCCTAAGTGCCTTAATGATGAGGATGGGACCATGAAAGCTGCTGTGGTGTGTCCATGCTGGCTGCCCTCTGCCTTTGCTCCAGTAGTCCTTGGATTCCACTGCAAACCCCTGAAATTCCTGAGCAGATCTTTGACGTGTGCCATGGAAGGAACATACCACCTCTGCTAAACCATCTTCTATCCAGTGATTAGTTCAGAGAAAATCATGTGTCAGAAGCCAGTTCAATCAAAGTACACCTTAACACTCCTACTAGACATTCTGGGACACAGATTTTCTTAGTGTGAATGGTGGGGTGGTTATATATATATATACCCTCTAGCTTAGCCTAGGCTGTGGATAAGGCCAATACACAGAAGAGAGCTGAGAGAATTGTGGAGAAGTGGAGCTGGGACAGGTTCCAACCGTACCTGCAGTTCATCCTGCCACAGGACTTTTGAAGTTCCTGGTGTGAAAGAAAAATGCATTCTTCTCTTTGTTTAAGGCAATTGGAATTAAGTTTTCTTTTACTTACTACTCAAAGTGTCTTAACTGAGATATTATAGTTCACAACTTTTAGTTATCAAAGCACTTTCTCATTGATGACAGTTGAGCCTAACATCAAGCCTATGAGCTAGGAAAGGTATAGGTGTCACTTCCATTTTATTCACTTGATTCCAGTTCTTCTGACCTCCAGTTCTGAGTCTTTCTCATAGCATAACCCTGTGCAGGAATGATATTCATCTCGGTGAGTTCCAGAAACACAATGCTCTGTGACATTTTATTTGCCCATCTCACAACAAGTCCTCATACCACATCCTCTTTTTAAATAACACCCACATTTTTACTTTCTTTTCTTTCTTCCCCTGTATCCTTCCTTTATGATTCAATTTTGGTTAATTAATGTAGAGTCTCTTAGAAGATGCTTTGAGGAACTCCAGGGAAAGGGCTTTCTCTCTCTCTCTTTCTTTCTCTGCTGTCCCCACCCATCCGATTTTTGAATACAGCCACGACACTGAGGGCTGTGGTAGCCATCTTGTGAACAGCATGAGGAAGTAAGTCAGCTTGCCAAGGACGAAAGAGATTGGTCCTTGATGACACCATGGGGCAGAAAAATCAACACCAATCATCCCTTTTCTCCAGAATTCTGGTCATGTGAGAAAAGTAAGTTCTTTTTATTTAAGCCACAGTGAGTAAAGTTTTCTAATATTTACAGCATACATACTGGTACCTTGCAAAATTAGGCAATTTTCTTTCAAAGAAGGAATCTGGCCAGTATGAGCCAATATTTCCTTCAAAGAAGATAGATGTATTCAAATCAAAGCACAGGAAGCTGTGAATTTGGCAGCTAATTTGGCCACCATGTTGTGTTCTTCTCATTTCTGCACTGTCCCTGGGGGCCCTCAAGCCTACAGCAGTCTCGGTGCTATGGTCAACACTGCATCCTTTCCTCTTTCCAAGGGACCCCTTAGGTATAATCATGTAATTACGAGACCAGTTACTCAAACTGTACCACCATTAGGACAAGTTCGTGTGAGTAATGCTTTGTTCTTCTCTGAGACACATGGACTTACATATTCACAGTCCTTTTAAGGGCTCAAGGTACTCTTTTCTCTCTTTGAGATACTCTGCTTCTGAGGTTGACAGAAAGCAGGCAGGTATTTAAGATGAATAAAAGTATATACTGTGGTGGGTTAGGGAGACCTGGTTCTTTGGAATAGAACCTTTTAATATCTTCGCTGGTTGTCTGTTAATTATGGATGCTTTAAGTCATGTTCTTTTATTGAGAGAGACACTTAGAGGACTGTTGGCAAAAGTGGTACTGAAATATTAAGTTACATTGACTACAGCTTTAAAGCAAGTAGGAAAGACCAAAAAGAGGTCCAAAGCCCATTTCCTGGTGGAGAGATGTCTCCCAAATCTTCTTTATATGATAGCAGACTTATTTGACCATGCTCTTGATTACTGAACACTTGCACCAAATAACCTGTTAGATAGAATGCGTATTGATTTTTATGAGGGTGAACCAAGAGCTCCACCAGACCTTGTCTTATAAGGGAGAACTCATAGATCCAAACTGCAGAGAATCTAGTAAGCCTTTGGCAAAATTTCACACCAGCTCTCTGTGGGCTTGGTTTTCTTCTATGCTCAGCAGAAGGCGGACATCATCAGTTTTGGCAGGTGTGGCTAGCAGGGGATGTCATAGATGTCTAGCATAAAAAAATCACAATGTCAATATCCTACCTTAGTATCTACAGAGATTTTCCAATATGGTCTATCCAGAGTCCTGGAAGCAACCCTTAATGGACAGATGAAGAGGGATCTCGAGTGACTTTGTTATAGATACCAGCAGATTGGTTTTATTTCAGAGGCCATTAAATTAAAATGTTTATTAGAGTGAAGGTCCTCATTGTATTTCTTTCTGACATGCAGCTCTCTGAAAGACTTAAGAATCCTTGTAATGTCTGGGTGTGGGGCATAAACAATGAATCTTAAAACACTGAAAAAATAAAATAAAAAAAGAATCCTTGTAATGTATAGGGATAGACAGAAATTCTTCGAGGTATCGGATGGTGGTGTTATGAATCATTAATCAATCCATGCTAGCTGGTAGCACTTTAAATCTGTCTACTGTTGAGCAGAAATCTCACATGTATCTAACTCCTTTGCAGTCTCATTATTATTGAATGTAAAAAAAAAAACAACAACAGTTCATTGGAACAAGTTACAGATGGTATAAGGAGGAATTGCCCATCCAATGCATACATTGCAGAAAAGATTCATTTAATGATTCATATAGAAAATATTGATAGCACATATTATGTGCCAGGTAGTGAGTTTAGACTATAGGGGGAAAAAGGAACAAAGACATAGCATCTGGCTTCAAGGTTGTCTCAGGCAGTTTGAGTTGATGGAAAAATCAAGATAATTACAAGATCTTTTGCCATCAGGATTATCCTAACTGGGAAAAATTAATGCTTGTTTTTTTCCCTCCAACTCTTCCCTTAGCCTTTACATATATTCCAATCAGTCTAGATGTTTTTCTGCTTTTCCTTTCCTTTTCTATTTTCGTGGTCTCTTTCATGTTTCCCCTTTGAGATCATAAGTCTAATTTTAGTTCCCTGTCATTCTTTAATAGGGGTACCAGCCTAGGCAGTCTATGTTTGAGGTTTTTGCTCTCCAGTGATATGTCATACTTAATTAACTGTCACCTTCACTATTAATATTAACTGAGATATTAATTTGATGACTTTTAATTTCTCTTAATCATAGCATCATTTTGATCCTTCAATGGATGCCTCTGTAAAATGATACATGATACACAGTGGAGAGACATATTAATAGCACATTAAAGTTTTTTTAAAAAGCTCTTTAGTGATTGCATATTTTCCTGGTAAGAATATCTGTTTCTTGAGCAGGTGTAGGCACCCCAATTCCTTTGTTAGCAAATGGATGTTTTGTCTTGATCACCTCCTGACTCTGTTTTGCACTCTCAAATGGAAATACTTTCAAATTCAAGAAATGTTTCCTTCCAGAAGAATTCTCCAGAGTCTGCTGCATTATCTGACTGGTGAGGGCTCTGTACTATTAAGGGAGGCATCAAAAATATAAATGTGAAGGTTTGGTCTGTTTGGTAGCTGAGTCTGTAGAGAGCTGGTACCCAGGAAGAAAGAACTGAGTGCAAGGGTAACTAAACTATCAAAACAAGTCTGATCTATTTGAAGACTGTTTTTTCTCTCTTTTCTAGTTAGTCATAAATTTTTTTGTGTGTTTTTCTATAATTCCTTCTGTATCCCCCTTTACTCTCACTGTTTTCCTGCACCCTTCCAGCATACCCCCACTCCTCTATATACATTAAAACATTGATGAAGATGCCCATGGACTGCCTCCCTCAACCCCCCACATATTTGAGACATGATTGGCACAGAGATTAAACTTGATGCATTTTTAGGACAAGTCGCATCACTCAAGTCCAGTCACCTGAATGCTGGAGACCCAGGAACACAATCATTCCTGGCTCCTTGGTTCTGATGTGGGCAAGTCATGTCAGACAATGGCTGCTCTCAGACCTTCAGTTCCCTAGGAAAGAGAGAAGGACAGAAGCTTTCCTTCCTTCCTACTCTCAGGATCATGGCAGGGAGTATATTGAGCCCAGAGGCCAGGAACTCAAGGAAGACAAAGACAAGAAGGGTTGCACCGGCAGCCCAGGGTGGGGCTCACTCACCTCCAGGTACACCACCCAGGGCATCACCAAAGTGGCCACCAGCAGGTCTGCCACGGCCAGGCTCACCACCAGGTAGTTGGTGCTGGTCTGCAAAGCCCGCTCCTTCAGCACTGCCACACATACCAGCCCATTGCCGAAGACGATGGCCAGGATCAGCGCACAGTAGGAGAGTGCATAATAGGTGTGTGGGCGGGCCCGGCTGGCCCCTGTGGTGTTCTCTGCCCCACAGGTGGAGTTGATCTGGCCACTCAGCTGGCTCAGAGGTGCCATAGCCCAGAGGGAGAAGAGTGACCCCAGTGGTTTTCCTGGGAGGAGACAGAAAACAATGTTGGTAAAACCTGACTCTTTGGAGCTTGCCTTCTTGGGTACATTTTTATGTATTGCTTCAACAAATATTTATTGAGCACTTCCTATATGTTTGGTACTGTTCTAAGCACTGGGAATGCAGCAATGAACAAAAGGGATAGATATTCGTGTCCTCATGTTGGGGCCCACTGAGGGAGGAGAATGCAGTAAGAAATAAGATAAAGAGTGGTATGGAGGAGAATACAGTGAGGAATGAGATACATAAGGGATGTTGTGTGTTCGATAATGATATGCATTTTGGAGAACGATGAATCAGAGAAGGAGGCAAGGAGATGGGGAGGATTATGTGTATGTGAGGGCAATTTTTAATCAGGGAAGCCCTTATGGAGAAGGTGACAACTGAGTCAAGACCTGGAAGACATGAGGAAGCCAACCATGCTGACATCAGCAGGAAGAGTAGCCCAAACAGAAGGGGTACCAGGTACAAAGGCAGGACAGGCCGGTGTGTAGAAGACAGCAGGCAGTCCAGAGTGGCTGCAGCCAAGTGAGGCAGGTATGGAGCGGAAGCGTGTACGGTCAAGAGGTTGTGCAGGGTCACTGAAAGAGCAGCGCTTGGACTCTGAGTGAGACGGAGAGCTGTTGCAGGGTCAGAATGCCAGCTCTGCCACTTCCTACTGCTGGGCCTTGGGCATGTTACTGCCCTCTCCTCTCTGAGCTTCATTTTCCTCCTCTGTAAAGTGGAGGAGACAATGAAATCCATCCCATAGTGTTTTTGTGAGGATTAAGGGAGCTATTAAATATGTAAGACATCGAAAGCTATGATACCTAGAAAGCTATGTAAGTGTGAGCTCTTTTTCTCATCCTGGTCTGTTTTTCTTAGCTTCCCATCCCCCTTTCCTTGTTTTCTCTCCACCCTCCTCTGTTGCCTCTGCTTGCCTTTTTCCCTTCCTCCCTCCGTCTCTTCCTTTAGTTTCTCATTTCTCTCTTGTATCTTGCTTAGGGCATGGTGGGTGTGGGATGCTGGCTTGTGGTAGAAGAACTCAAGAGTAATGGAGTATAGAGACAGTGTAGTGGTTTTTATACTTAGGGAAAAATCCATGTGTGGAATTTTATTTGAAACCTCCTGATTTTGAAAGACTGGTTACCAATTTTAAAAAGTTCAAACTCTATGATGTCCCCTCCCCACCCCACCCACAAAATCTCACATCTATGGGCCAATGACCCATGAGCATAAATTTTCAACTTCTGAACCCTCACATTTCAAACAGGGAAATTAAGACCCAGAGAGATGAATAACATGTCTTAAGTCATAAAGCTTATTAGTGGCAGAACTAGCATGCAGGCCTCTGATTCTTCTAAAACTCTCCTTTGGCATATGAAAGCCATAACAATTGTCATGTCACCATCCCCTTGGGATGAATGGTCAAACTGTGGGGACTTTGGACTTAGGGTAGAAAAGACATCAGAGCCCCTCAGTTGCCCCTATGATACCAGCCTCTTGGGGCCATCCCTGAGGAAGGGATTCTGGGCTCTCACAGCCAGGTTTTTGTGGGTCCAGGAGAGAGGTGAGGGTGGGGAGGGAAGGTGACAAAAATCACCATGTCTTGTAGAAAAATATGTCAGTGTCTGTGCATTAAAGCCTTGTGTGCTGGAGGAGGGACTCCTGCTGTGGGATCTATGCTTTAGAGGGCCCCACTTTGGACCCCCTCTGTCATATCCTCCCTGTGGGATGAGGTCATGCCCTCCCACAACACCCAGGACCAGGTTCACCAAGAGTCCACTCTCTCATTCTAAACCACATTCTGGGCACCACGATCACAGAATTCTCTGCCCAAACTGCATAGAACCCGTTTCCAAAGCACAGGCTCTACTCTGGATCTGTCAATCTGAATGTACAATGTGTCATGTGTATTTGGGACCCCCGAGTTCAAGAGGTAGTTCTTTGGGGGAGCTCAGATGAGTAGCTTGGGTACAGTGTGAAGTGCGGAGAGAAGAGGATGGAGTCCCTGAGGCAGGATTTGGGGTGGAAGACAGCTTCTCCTGCCCTCACAATTTGTTTGGAACTCTTAAGGCCCCAGGACCCTAAATTCAAACCTGGCCTTCCAGATGGTTACAGAGGTATATTTTTCAAGGCAGGAGTATTACACATTTTATTCACTGGTTTGTTGGTTATAACTAAAATAGTTAGAAATAGAGTATATAGGCCTCCATGGGAATACTTGCTGCAGGTCCTGGCAGAGGTAGAGGCTGGCTTTGTGGCCAGGCTTTGCTCTCAATTCTAGTATCTGCAGCTCCTCGTCAATGAGGGAATTGGCCTAAACATGTATGTCATTCTGTTTCTCATTTTGAAATGTTTCGTCCTGGAATGGGTAAGTGTAAAAACGAACAAATGATTGTAAGGGGCCGACTTGGAATGAATTCAGAGAATTATTTTGAAGAAAATTGTTCTTTATCTTGGCACACTGTTTGTACTCAATAAATTTTAAAGCATAATAATAGTTTTTGATAATAATTATAATTTTCTCATTATTTGGAAAGGGCAGCTGCTACCCTGGAGATAGCAAGGCTTCTGCCAAGAGCTTTTTGAAAAATACAATGCTTTCTGATTGTTCACGGATATTTCTACCTCTGAGGCCAGCTCAGACCCAGAACACCTTTCCTTCTGCAACTGGACCAGTTGGGAAAACAGTGGCCAGAAATCAATCTTTCATGGGATCGGTAGTTGGCTAATGATGTGTTAGCCTGATCTCACCTAACAGGTAAGATGGAAGCACAAAACCTTGTGTACAATGCAAAAACAATACTATATCGAAATCCATGCAATTATGATTCCAACATCAGGCTCACAATCGATTTTCAGAGTTGAGGGTTTCCTTTTGTTTAATTAGCCATTGACACTGAGCTGTACTATTTTAAAGTAGCTGTCAAACCTCAACAGAGTACAGACTGTATAGTATTGTTTTTGCATTGTACAGCCTCTGGTCTTAGGTTCCGTGCAGTAGTAGGTGGATGTAAGCCTTGGTTGTCCAGACAGTTCCTGATGAGTTGATGTGGAGGATGGAAGCAGAAAGTGAGTGAGAACCTGGATTACTCCCCACCTCTCAGCTACTTGTTTCAACTCTTTCCCTCCTTAGAGCTTTCTTTCATCTTTTTTTTTTCTTTTCTTCTTTTAAACCAGCGTTGCTTATATAACACAGAGCTGGATTGTGCTTTTCCCTTTCCTTTTCCCTCTGATAAATATATTACCAGATAGCAAACTGGTTTCAGTTAGGAAGAAGCTGGAAGCCTGGAGAATTTGTTAACTTAATAATCACTATTTAAGTAATTCATACTGATAGCCTGGTCTCCTTGACAGCAAAATGTAAATATCATACCCACTCCACGAGGTTATTGTGAAGATCAACTAATAGTATATATGTCAAGTCTTAGCACTGCTGGCAGCTGGGGCTGGATAATTTTGGGGGGAGGCATTTTCCTGTGCATTATAGGATGTTTAGTGGCATCCCTGACTTGTACATACTAGTACCAGTAGCACTCCCCTTCACTAGGTTGTGACAACCGAAAAACATGCCCAGACATTGTCAAATATCCCTCATGGGACAAAATTGTTCTCCCAATTGAGAATCATGGCTCTAGTGCAACATCTAACACAAGCACTTGAAGTACTGTGGCTTTTACTGCTAAAAGGAAAGTGGGAGTAAATGAAAGGGTCAAGTAAACTACAGTTGCAGAGTGGCTAAGGGACTTGGAAATTAGGAGATTGCTAGTGACCTCAGCAAAGAGTGCTAGTCGTTAAGGATGGATGAGGGGTGAGAAAGTGGGGAAGGCAAAGACTAGAAGATTATGGCCAGTCTTACTCTTTTAAGCTTCATTATATATAGCACTTCCCACAAATTTTAATAAGCCTTTCAACTTTTTACAAAGTACTGATTTATCTTGGTCTTTATAGTTTATTTAGCATCTCTGAAAGTGAGAGCACAGTTTATTTTAAAAAGCAGAGGGACAGAGAGTAGCCAGGCCCCCATAAGCTATGACATACATCCTGCTTCACCGATATTCAGTCCCTCAGTGCTGAGCTACATTCTGTCTGGAACGTTTGCAGGGTGCCTCGTTGGCACTGGTTCCATAGCAGGTGTGTGAAGAAGATACTTATTAAAGTTTAACAGGTTTTAATTATTTGTTCCCTTTCCTTAAGAATATTGAATTGGGCAAAAAACAAAAACAATAAAAACAAAAACACTTGAGTTCTCAATTTCCTTCTGAAGACAGTAGTCACCATCTCTTCTGTTTACTACTCTGTGCTGGGCACTAGTGCTTTACACATATTATTTCTCATTTTAATATTTATAGTAGCCCTGAAGATGGATATTGATAGCTTCTTTTTATAGATTAAAAACCTGAGTCAAAACTTTCTCAAGATTATATAATGTGTAGGGGGCTGCATTGAGCCTAGTTTTGATTTTAGGTCTCCTTAAATATCAAACTCACAACATATTTAATGTGTCTATATGGTGGGTGTACATTGATGTATGGAGTCATTTCCAATTAGGGATGGTTTTTCCTAAACCCAGAATACAACACCTTAAAGCAGGGTTCTGTGACCAAACCTTCACTTGCATCAGATCCCTGTCTTCTGCCATCAGTTACATCCTGACCTTTAGTCTGCAAAGCTTTTCTGGTTCTTGGCTTCATTGCAGACTTTCTATATCATCTGAAAAAGCTAATAATTATAGCTAAAATGTATAATAATTATCATAGTTAAACCTTGCTACCTGATAAAAGAAGTAGGTTCTATTTTTACCCCCATTTTGCAGATGAAGAAAGTAACAGAAAAGTCAATTAATTATCTTCCTGGGGTCAAGCAACAATAAATGATGGAGCTGATTCAACCCAAGATCTATCTGCTTTTAGGCCTTACATTTTTAACTACTTCACTCTTGGGGTGAGGGAGATAAACTTGAAATGGAGACTCATTTTAAAACCTTGCTTTTTTAGAGCACCTGACCAAGCTCTGTGAAGTCAAAGCAGGTGCACACTGCACACAGAAACAGTGGGAGTTACATTGTCATTATTATTAGAGGCAGTCTTTAGCATTTCTATGGTATTTTAAATTGCTCGAGTTTACTTCCCTAATGAAGGTTCATAAGTACATTAAAATACATAGCATATTTATATGTTTGGGCATATTTACATTGTTGGCAAATGTACAGAGAAAACCCATAGCTGGACAATGAGATCCATAGCTAAGATTACATACATTTTATTCTCTAATTAAACCTGCCCCATAATGCAGAGAATTCCCACCTTCCATAACAACTTTGAATCATCAAACATTTTATCATTTTAATCAGAGATAAAATAGGAACTCAATGGATCAATCAATAAGCAAATATTAATCAATGGCAAACTTCAGTGCATTAGATATTGAATTTAATAATGAGTAAGATCTATTTTGTATTTGCTTTAATTCATATTCCATAATACACAGCCTTCTGTATAGATGCTCTAATATCGGGCATTCATTTAGATGCTGTCAGTATTTTCTTTGCTTGACACCCCTGCTCACTGCTAGCCATGCAGACCTTTGAAAATGTTCAACTAAAAATAAACAAGTGTCTGAGCAAGGATTTTTTTCATATATTATTTTTTTCTTTTGGCTACAGGAGATCCAATGGTGTGTCAAGCAGCAATTCTTCCCTCGTAGCAAGGACAGACATCTTACTGACCTTTTAGTATCAGTAAGCAAAGGGCTTCCCCTGTGAAGTGCAAACAGACATGTAGAATGAGTTTAAAATCCAAGTTCCACTTTGCTATTGCTGCTTTAGTATTTGTGTGTGCATTTTGATAGTATTCAATTAAACTAAATGCATGAACTGGAACAAATGCCTAATTGCAATGACTTCCATTGACCCAACAAGCTACAATAAGTAATGAAAGTCCAACAATTAAAAAACAGCAATATCCTCAAAATCATATGCTATCATTAAAGAAAACATACACAATCATCATCTCGAGTACTGCCTATCTCTGTTGGGAATAATTGGATTCTGACTTGGAAACAGCCTGACTTTAAATAGACCATTGAAAACGGTGCCTTTCCAAACCCTCAGCCCTGGATTACCAGGATGCTAAATTGGGGAGTTTAAAATAACAGACCCTTACAATTAAAGAAGACCCTTAAGGGGAATACAATCAACTTCTATACAAATGCCAGGGATGGTAACATCTTTTTATTTTCCATCTTTTAATTCTGCCTTGATATAGCTTCTAGAGTCCACGAGGACCTAATTTTGGGGGAAAAGAGAAAGAGTACAGGTTTCTATTGTCAAAAAATGAGGAAAAAATGAAAACAGTTTCCTTAGGGTTTCAGATTTTTAAATAAGAGAGGGTACAGAGTTTTAATGCATATTCTTAGAGAACCACAGAACCCCAAGCTGGTTAAATAACCTTCCAGGAAAATGCTGTGTATTAAATTAGAAACAAAAAGAAAAATTACTTACCCTGAAAATTTCTTCTGATTTCTGGAGACTGTGGAGTTTAGCACCTCAGTGCCTGCAATCACTTACTGACAGCAGACATGCCCAAGCAAAGCAAACTTTGCCTTTCCAAGGACACAGAAACTGTGGAAATGAACAGAAAGAAAATCACCCATTTTTGCCTCTGAGGTGAAATCACTTGTGGGCTGCTCTTACAGCTTCTCTATTAGACCTTACTGCATGCTTCATAGCTGCTTTCAAATCCATGCGTTTTCTCTAGAGGATTTGGGAGGGACCCTAAACTGATCAGTGCTTGGGTCAGCATTTCAATGGCTCTGTCCTTGGTGCTGAAAGCGAGGTGTAGCAGGCAGAAGCAGGATCCGTTTTCTATTAGTCTCTCCTCTTTTCCCTCTGAGCCTCTATCTGCCGCGTGCTATGCTTTTTTAGTACATGTGTGTTTTCCCCTCGGTGCTCTTTTTATCCGTTATTCCACGGACTTTCCTTCTATGATTTAATTTCTCTTGTATAACTCTAACCTTCCTCAGCTTAATTGACGGGGCAGCTTTTGATGGGTGTAAAGATGATTGGTAGAGGAGAAGCAACAGAGCAACAAATTGATACTACAAGTGGTTAATAAAAATCAGTACAATTTAAAACACAACTGACAGAATAATTGAACTTGGAGGTGTAAGCCTGTCTGGGAAAAGAAGGTTAAAGGAAATATGTTACAGTGGAAGCAAAACTGAGGCATGGAATATAACTAGTGATAAAAAGATGAGATAAGCTTAATACTGTGCGAAATGTTAAATATTTGTTTAACAGCACTCCTTGCATTCAGAGAACTCTTACAAAAACATTTGCCGATTCGTTCTCACTGCTCTTTTAAGGTATATGTGAGTAAATTTTCTTAACTCAACTTTAGAACTAGCTAAAGTGGGATGCAATTAAGGGCAATGCCAGTAAGTCTCTGCAGCAGTGCTAGAACTTAATCATACCACAGTCACCTATTCATAGAACATCTTAACATGGAATCTTAACTTTCCCTGTTCTCTTGTTTTTGAGCTCCTCTTCCTTCAGATGGGGTGGCAATTCTTTCATTCCTTTCTCTGCCAACAGTGGACATGCTTGACAGCTGCGGTGCAGTCATGGGGAGTCTAGTATGAGTCTGACTGTGATGGAGTCCTCTGCTGGTTGAGAAAGAAACAGCAGTAGCAACAAGGTTAAATACGGCTATTACTAGCAACCATATTAATTGAGCACATACTATTAAATCAGTCATTTTGATTCACTCCCTTTTTTATCTTTTTAGCAACCCTATGAGGTAGGTATTATTTTTATATCCCTAGTTTACAGATATGAAAACTGAGGCTTAGAGAGGTTAAAATAATTCTGAAGGTCACACGGCTAACAAGTAAGTGGAGCCTGGATTTGGATCCAGACATCTTAATTCTGGAGCATGTTCTCTTAACCACTGTGCTATAATTCTTCAAAAGGTAAAAAATTTAGATTTGAGACTGACAATATGTCATAGAGAATAATAATTATAATGACAAAGGTGATGATATTGGTGATACAATATTTGTATGGTGACTTAGAATTCATAAAGCGTTTTCTCATTCTTGCTCTTGTCTGCATCTTACATAAATCCTCATGATGTCCAATTTTACAGAGGTTGTTATAGATTGAATTGTATCCCTCCACCCTCCATTCCTAAAAAAAAATTCTTAACTTCAGAACATGACTATATTTAGAAATAAAATCTTAAAAGAGGTGACGAAGTTAAAATGGTGTCCTTAATCCAATCTGACTAGTGTCCTTATACCTTATAAGAAGTCAAAGAGATACCAGAGAGTCACCCACAGAGAAAAAGCCACATGAGGGCAGAGCAAGAAGGCAGTCATTTGTAAGCCAAGGAAAGAGAGGCCTCAGGAAAAACCAAACCTACTGACCTATTGAACTTGGACTTCTAGCCTCCAGGATTGTGAAAAAAATTAATTTGTATTGTTTAAGTCACCCAATATGTGGCATTTTGTTTAGTCACTCCTAGGAAACTAATACAGAGGCTTAGAGAGAGTAGACCCCTTATTGAAGGTTACTTATGATTTATAGGGCATACATACATTGTTATGTGGCATAACGGATGTGCCCTAAAACTGAAACTTCCAGCTCTGATGTGAACCCTTAGTCTCTTCTTCTGTGGGTCAGGGGATCAAGCAAATATGTAATGTCCAGGGTTGGTATGTCTGATATGTAAAATCAGAGAGAATGTGTGAGTAGATTGAAGCAGCAGTGTAGTAGAAGTTCAAAGTCTTGGGCACCTGGGTGGCTCAGTTAGTTAGGCATCTAACTTCTACTCAGGTCATGATCTCAGGGACCTGGGATCGAATCCTGCATTGGACTCCCTGCTCAGTGGGAAGTCGGCTTGTCCCTCTGTCTCTTTCCCCCTGCCCCTCCCCCAACTCGTGCTCCTGCTCTCTCTTTCTCTCAAATGAATAAATAAAATCATTTAAAAAAAATGTCTCAACACTTCATTTTCAGTATCATGGTTCCACCTTTCAGTATCCTATGTTTATTTCCTTTAACATTTGAAGATACCATGCCTCATGATAATACAGCTCTGATAATGCATGAATGTAGCAGGAAAGGCCACATTTCTAAACTTTCTATGTTGGGATCAAATGGTGTATCCTCCCACGGCAGTTATAAATGTTGCTGGCAAAACTTCTCTCAACATTTTTGTAATACCTTTTTTGGGCAAAGTTCAAAGGAAGATAACGAGGGACAAATATTCTTATTCTAATTATATTTAGGATTAGGGGAAAGAGGAGTTAACTGCCATGCCCAAAGTCATAGATCTAGGCAGTCATCTCAGGCTGAATCAGGTGACTCATTGGTAAAGTTCGTGACTGCTTTGGTGTATAGAAGGGGATTGGTGTAAGAAATGAAAGGGGGCTGTGAGTGAGGCAGTCCTTTCTTTCAGGACATCCCCATAGGTAAAGATCAGCAATTGCTCCTTTTAATCTGGCACTTTTCATTCATACAACATTGAACAAGTTTAATTATTCTAAGTAAATGGAACTCTTATTCATGATTGACATTGAAGATTTTGAGATCTGCCTTCTGGGAAGAACTCCAGGACGCCTACAGAACAGACATCCTTGGGCAAAAATCAAGAAAAATGCAGATCATTTTCCTCATCTTTCTTCCAGGAACCCATGTCAGTAGCATGACTGGAACTTTCTTACATACCAGCCAACAGTGCTTCATGAGGGAAATCTTTAACTCTTGAACCTGCAATGGGAGGTTCAGAGCAAGAGTTAGAAGTGGTAGGTTTCTAATACATAGAAACTCATGCTCAGTGGTTTTGTTTCAAGGGGAATTGGTGTGAAATTTGTGGTAGAAATATTCCCTTCTCAATTATACAGTGCTGTTCCAGGGTAGCAATTGTTTGGTTTCATTGTTGAAATATTACTTTCAGCACCAAGTATTGAGAGCAGCATGGCTTTTTACACCACTTGAAACTTGCACAGAGCTCACACTCAGCAAGACAGTATGGAGACCAAATGTGGAGGTGTGGGGAGCCAATTTAGAAGGCCTTGCATGAACAGAAGAACATTTTGTTTCTGTGTCTAACCACAAGTAGCATTTCTCACTGTGAAAAGGAAGATTCGATTATAATGATCTTCAACTGCATGAGTACCGATCTAGCTTCTTGGTGTGTTTTTCACTGGAATCAGACCTCATGTTGTAGAGTGCAAATATAAGTTGGCAAATGCTGTAAGCGGTCCAGACAGTATGGTTGCTTCTTCCTGATCTGAATCTCTATTCCTCTCCAATGACACTGTGGTCTCACCATAGATGAGAACTGTCTGAGAAAGCCTTAGGTCTAATGTTTGATACTCTGCTGCTGTCATAAATTATTTGAAAAAGAAAAATAGCTCAATTCATTCATTATTGGCCAGTACTAGGCTCCAATCTTGATTCCTTTCTACCAGAGAATGGCAGTAAATAACATATTAGGCTTCCCAAACAATCAGATTGGTATCCACTCCACTCTTTTTCAGATAGCAGAGTGAGGGCAAGTAAGAAAGTGATAGTTGTTGGGTGCCTGGGTGGCTCAGTGAGTTAAAGCCTCTGCCTTTGGCTCAGATCATGATCTCAGGGTCCTGGGATCAAGGCCTGCATCGGGCTCTCTGCTTGGCAGGGAGCCTGCTTCCTCCTCTCTCTCTGCCTACCCCTCTGCCTGCCTGTGATCTCTCTCTCTTGTCAAATAAATAAATAAAAAGTCTTTAAAAAAAAGAAAGTGATAGTTGTCTTTATAGTCAGATCTGTTCTATGTGCTTGCATCCCACATATATATATTATATATATGTATGTATACATATATATATATCCTTCTTCACTTTTCCAACTATTTTCTTCCTGTTTTTCTTTCTTTCATATAGCAGATAATCCTTTATTCTTCTAGATTTCCTCAATTTCTTCCAATGTAGGCTACATTTCTTTTCTTCTTCCCCAACATACATATAAATGAGAATGGCGTTGGGCTAGAATTAGAAAATTAATCATTAATCATTAGAAAATTAATCATTAATCATTAGAAAATGATTAACTTGTCATTTGTTCAAAAGGATTTTGGGTTGATGAGTATGGTAGATTATATTTCCCAAAGAATATCACAATCGTATCTCTCATCCCTCATGCTATTCTGGAATTTTGTCACTTCACCATCAAGAGGTAGAGTCTCATGTCTCTCTTCTCGAACCCGGAAAAACTTTGTAACTGCCTTAACTAATAAAGGGACACTATGTTATTTTTGAGGCCAGGTCATAAAAATGTCATGTACTTCTATTTTGTTTTTCTGAGACACTTGCTTTTGGAACTCAGTCATCATACTATGAGAAAGGCCAAGCAGCCCATGGAAGGGCCTACATAGAGAGGAAACAAGGTGGTTGTCCCACAGACCTGGATATGCTTCCAGCTGAAAGCCAGCACCAACCTGTCACCCATAAGTGTGAGCCATTTTGAAAGTGCCTCCACCAATCTCTATGTGGACTGTCTTAGCTGAGAGCATGTGGAACAGACAAGCTGTCATGGCAAAGCTCTGCCCAAATTTCAGATTCGTGGGCAAAATAAATATCTGATACTGTTTTAAGTCAATAATTTTATTGTGTAGCAATAGATAATAGATATACTGAAACTCAGTCTTTCCAGATTTTGTTCTATTTAGTGTTCAGAAAAGCCCATCTCAGATTCTTTTTTTTTTTTTCTTTTAAAGATTTTATTTGTTAATTTGACAGACAGAAACCCAGCTAGCGAGGAACACAAGCAGGGGGAGTGAGAGAGGGAGAGGCAGGCTTCCTGCTGAGCAGAGAGCCCCATGCGAAAACGTGATCCTGGGACTCTGGGATCATGAACTGAGCTGAAGGCAGATGCTCAACGACTGAGCCACACAGGAGTTCCTCAAATTCTATTAAATCTCATCACATTTTGAAACAATTACCTATTTGTTATTTAATGTGTTTTGTTTGAATCTAAGATGCTGTTTCTGTTAGGAGTTTTATAAAACCTTGTTGCCCATGGACCAAGACCAGCAGCATCAGCTTCACTTTGGAAGCTGCTAGAAATGGAGAATCTTGGGCCCCACCCCAGACTTACTAAATTCAGAATCTGCATCTTAACAAGGTGCCCAAGATATTCATTAAAGTTTGAGAAACAATGGTATAAAGAATGGTATAAAGCTTGTAAAATAGGCTGCAGGTATAGACAGTAGACAACTTATTATTTGCTTTTGTTGCCACCCTAGAAGTCAGGAGGGTGTATGTATGGGAGGTGGGGGATGAAGGAAATGGAGGACAAGTATTACAACAGAAGCAGAAATACCTGGGAAAGTGAGGATCTGAGAGCCCAAAGGGACCTGGAGACTCCATCTGTGTGAAGCCTATTTCAGTTGTTTTTCTCTTGGGAGTTTGGGGAATCAGTTGGAGGGAATAAGTTGGAGGGAGAGTAGAAGTACTTTACTTTTTTCATAGTTGACAACATTATATTATAGAATAGACTATGCTTTTCTTGAAAATAATATATATGTTTATTTTGTAAAAATAGTTTAGGAATTCCCAGAAGGAAATGTTCTCTGAGATTGGAAATAGATTATTATTATTGTTGCCATAAATTGGGGCTAAGTGTTCACACACTATGCCTCTCTTGGGTAAGTGACTTTATAATGGTTTGATCCCTGCCCTAGAGTACAAAGAATCCCCTTTACCTTCATACATTATTTTTCAAGATACTCAGCAGGTATAAGTATATCTATAGTTCATTCTCTACAGGTTACATTTTTTAATCCTCAAAAATTTAGTTCTCACCAGCAGACAGGACTTGTAGGACTTTGTATGTTAACGACCATAATCTCACATTCAGTGGTAGCTTTTGTTCCCTCCACAGCCCCTTAGCAAACTTGTCATTGATATCCAGATACTTATTCCACTGCTATGATTGGAATATGGTCACTTCCAGAGAAAAATGACCGTTAAAATTTGTCTGGTTTGAAAAAGGACAGATACAACCATCAAAACAAAGGTATTATGTCATTAGAACTCTTGAGGGAGTTAAAAACTCAAATTTATTGGGATGATATCCTTATTCCTGGAAATCACTCTTTCTTCTCTTATTTTCTCTTAAGAGAAGATTGTTCTCTCTCAAATGGGTTTCAAATCTTTTTGTCTTAAATATGCCATGTAAAAGGGCTGATGGTCATCAGGCTCTGATTATATGAGGGTACTTAGTAGAACCATAACTTGTAGCTTAGGGAAGTGGATTGTGCTTATATCCATCCTGACCACATCTCTGAGATGAGACACCAGACGGTTTCAATGCAGTCATGCTCCATATGCCTTAGGAATAGAAAAGGGAGGAAAATATGTGAGTATATTCTGCTACTCATAAAGGTATCCAGGTGTGCTTTCCAATATACAAAGGGAAGAATCAAGTTTGTTATTTTGTCTGGAGCTTTGGCAAATAACAGAAAATCCCCCTTCTTTACTGAAGTAAATGATAAAAAGTTGATTATCTCACAGAAGAAGTTCAGAGGTAGGTGACTTTACACTTACTCATCAGGAATCATTTCTTTCCTTCCGTTCGGCCAATCTTAGCAGGTAGGTGTCCTCAGACTGGCTTGCCGCATGGTCACAAGATGGCTAGATCAGCGCTAGGTCTTTATATTCTCACACAACATCCAGAGGAGGAGGAAGAGACCTGCTTGTAAGACTGAAGAAGGCTTGAGACACCTGGGTGGCTCAGTTAGTTACGCATCTGCCTCTTAATTTCGGCTCAGGTCATGATCTCAGGGTTGTGAGACAGAACCGGCGTCTGGCTCTGTGCCAGGTGTAGAGCCTGCTTAAGATTCTGTTTCTCCCTCTGCTCCTCTCCACACTGCACTCACTCTCTTGCTCTCAAATCTCTAAATAAATAAATAAATATTTAACTATTTAAAAAAAGACTGATGAAGCCCTGTCCCAGAAGTCCCCCAGCAAATTCTCTTTATGTTTCATTTGTCAGATTTATATCACATGCTCCCGCTTAAAACAATTACTGGCAAAGGGATGAGGACACTGATATTGGCAGAATTATCAGGACATTCCTGAGTCAACAGGGGATATGAGTGGGTCCCTGAACAAAATATGAAGTCTTGCTAGCAAACAAAAGGGTAGGATGTGGGGAATGTCTACCCTTGAAATTAAAATGGACCCCCCAACATTGTTGTTAAAGAGAATCACCTAAAATGTAATAAAGAATATTATAGTCCCATTAAAATGATTTAAAAAAGAACAACAATCATGCCGCTCTAATTTCATTATGCAAATTTCATTCTAGTCTTTGTCCACAGGTTGTATACTTTTCCACTGTTGAACTCTTAATTTTATAGTCCATATTTATCATGCAAATTATTATGAATAATATTTGTACACATATTACATTATTGTTATATCCTTTAATGGCTTTCTCTTTTATTGAATTGATTTTAATCCAGCCTCTATCCTTTGAACCTTTTACTATCATGAATACAACTTCCAGAAATCTTAAAAGGGGGTATTTGTATTAAACGGACAGGAAGCATGAGGTTGTTATTGGCTCATTAGGAAGAGCAAGGGCAAAGAGCTGAGAGATCATCAGACTTGGAGTCTGAGATGAGAGTCTTGTCTTAGCCCCGCTATACGTTGACTGTGTACATGTTGACAGGCTTATTAATTTTGTGGGCCTCAGTTTCCTTTCTTGGAGAAAATGAATTTGGAATAAATAATATCTAAGGTCACTTCCAGCTCCTATTGTCCATATTTTATGAATTCTAAGATCCTCTGAAAAGCCTGAGTGCTTGAGCCTCGGGCTAGAATACTGACTTAGAAGAGGCATCAAGATTGAGTACTGGTGGCCATATTATGCCCGCAGAAAATTTGGGTTTAGCCAGCTTATTTTTATGTGAAGTGAATTCATGTACTTTTGAAATAGAACATGCACTATCCATTTAGACTATAGTGTTCTCCACTGTTGTTTTACATAAAGAAGCTTCAGAGTCTCATAGTCCTTGTTTTTCCCCCAAAGGCTTTTGGGTTTTCAACCCTGGAAGAAGGTGAGAATGGTAATTCAGTGAATTACCCACCTGCACTCAGCACCTAGCTTTCCTTGGAAGTTTTCCTTTGGAGCATTGTTGAAAGGCAGACTTATTTGTTCGCAAGATCTAGTGATGGCTTCCACGTTATACACATAAACACCTTGTCAGGCACCAGAGACAGGTTGGAGAAGATGATTGATGGGAGTGGGCTTGTGAAATCACACCTGCTGTCACAGCAGATGGGGAAAAAAGCCGGAGTAACCTGTAGAATTGCTGATCCTTTTTGAAAATTCACTCCTAAAAACATTTATTTTAGTTCTTTTGCATACTTTTGAAAGAGTATCACAAACCGGGCTCTAGGGGAGTGACTACTCTAGAGTTTTCAGAGAATAATTTCAATAAAATAACAAGAAGCCTTCAACAATCAGGTGAACTGGTGTTTGAGCTCTGAGGTAATGAAGCAACTCTCTCTTTACCAAGCAAAAAAAAAAAAAAAAAATGTCATTAGCTGCAATTTCTGGCTGGCTGCCCATAGGGCATACAAGCTTATCCTAGGTGAATGTTAGCCCAGTCCACCCACAGCACTGCCTTTGGAGACCAGAATGCATCTTAAAGAGAGAGGGGGAAGAAAAGAGAGATGAAACTGACTTTGTACAGAGCAAACCAATGAATGGGCAATGGGAAACATGGCGATTCATACCAACAGAGAATCCACATGGACCCAAGGAAGTGCTCTGAGGTCACCGTTTTAACTTCATTTATCATTGGCTCTGTCCTGTACAACTTAGCATTATGTTATCCTAATTTTACCTGATTAAAATTATTAGAAGATAAAGAAGTGTGTTTGGGTGGGGGAGAATATGCACTTGTGCTGAGCTAAGAAGCAGGGGATGAGTTTAGCAGGACTAGGCAGCAGGCTACAAGGGAGAGGTGTCAAGGGAGGCTATGATTAAATCCAAAGGAATCCTACAGGCAGAACTGTGAAGAGGGAAAGCCACATCATTTGAGTGGAATAAGACTTTTCAGAGAAGCTGGGAATTAATCTGAGTACTATAGAGCCTAGAAGTAAGGTTTGAGCTAGGGTGCAACAAGGAGGAAGAGTTTCACACACCAGAGTCCAAAGTCTCAGGCAGTTCAGTTATTGACTTCCTCAGTCATGCGTGCGTGCATGCATTCATTTGTTCAACAAATACTCACTGAGCGTCAGTTCACACCAGGCCTGTTTTAGGTTGAGGGGTTCAGTGGGTAATCATGACAGACAAATCCCTGCTCTGATAAGGGAGACAGAGAATAAAACCAGCGAACAAGGGAAAGTTTCAGGTAGTGAGTAGCATTATTCAGAGAGAGGTAGAATTGGGTGATGTGACAGTGATTGGGTGACTACAACAGAGTAGGTGCTTTCTTTGCTTCTCTGGAGAGATGATGGCTAACGATGATCTGAATGACAGAAAGCAGCCAGCCGTGCAAAGGTCAGGGGGAAGAGCATTCCTGGCAGAGGGAACAGCTGGTGCAGAGGCCCTGAGATGGGAACGTGTCTGGCACGTTTGAGGAGGCCAGTGTCACTGGATTGTAGTGGATGACAGGAGGGGTGGAACAAGGTGGGACTAGAGAGGGAATATGACAGATGGTATAGGAGTTTGGATTTTATTCTAAGTGGGATGGAAGGCATTTGAAGGCTTAAGCAGAGCAATGATATATTTAATATGAAGATCCCTCTGGCTGCTATGTATGCGAATGGGTCACAAGAGGAGGAAGAGAGGAAGCAGCAGCCAGTGAAGGGACCAGTGTGGTAATCCAGAAGCACACTGGCATTCCTTGGACTCCAGTGGTGGTGTTGGAGATGGGGGAGAAGTGATACATTTGGGTTAGGTTTTGAATATAGAGTTGACAGGACTTAACATACATTGGATGTGGCCATGAGGGAAATGGAGTTGCCAAGATAGTGACAATATAAGAATATTCTGGTTTCTCTGAAATGCTTATGGAAGCTCTTTCACAGCATTGAGCTCTCCAAATAAAAGTAAGTATATTGGGGAAATACCGACCAAATGAGAAAAACAAAGGTTATTTATTCAGGGTTCTCTAATAACCAGAGGGTCAGCCATTATCACTAGATGTGGCAGACACTCAAAGGCAGACAACTTTATAGTGAAAAAAGGGAAGGCTGTAGGTATGCCCTGATGGGTCGCTGCTGGCCTGGGGAAGGTCCATATGGGCTAGAGAAGGCTGTCCTGTGTGACTGGTTAGGGATGCATATTTGGCTTTCTGTGGTTGATCCTAAATTGGAAGTGGGGAAAATCATTAGGGAAGTTGAGAGGCCAATACTAAAATAACTGGAATGAAAGGAGGAATAAAGAGGCTAACAAACAGCTAATGTTTCCATGTTGGGTTGCAGACTGCAGCTGAGCTGACTGATTGCAAGCTCCACCGACACAGAGCATCCCTACTGCAGAGAAGAGCCTCTTCTGGCTTGGGGGCAGAAGTGGGGTGGGGCAGTGAGGAGGAGAGGAACACTCCCTCCTTATGTCCTAACTGGAGTCTTTCTCGAACACTTGCATGTCCTGTTCTTGGGTTTGTGTGTATCTAATCCTTGGAGTCCCTTACACAAGAAGAGAGGGATGTAATATCAACGTCTAGACAAAAAGTCTTAAAATAAGCATCTTAAATTTCATTTATTCAGTTTTTCTGCAGATAATTGAACACACACACATAGTTTAAATGTTTGAACAAGGTTCAGTTAGCTTTTTGTTGAGTTCAGCAAGTAGATAAAACTTAGATTGTTTTATTGCCCTGTCTTATTCCTCTGCCATCACACTCTCAGTCAGTTCAAAATAAAATATTCTACCCCATAAGTAAATTAATATCTGTCAGGTAATGGGTTCTTATTTTTGATTTGTAGAACATGGTCAAGGTGTCAGTCAGACTCCATCCCTGCTTACCTCGGTGACAGAGGTAGCAAGCCCACAAGATAGGAGGACTTTGTCCTCCAAGTCAGTGTTTTAGACTCAGTTTCCTCATTTTATTTCCCTCCAAATGATGGTTTTCCTATTGAGTTGTGTTTCAGAAGCATGCCCTGGCAGGTTCCCTTGAATTCTGAATCCATTGTAGTTTCTGTCTTCCACACCTCTGAAGACGTGTCAGGAATGCCAGCATTTCTGATCTTATAAAACCATGGTGCATTCTGTCGTCAGCTTTCCAAGGGATGACCTTGGAGTGACTGACTGCCCGCTTTTCTCTGTTCCTTTGAAGGAAGGCATGTTGTGTTATTTCACAAAAGTCACTTCTTACCTTGGTGCCTTCCACAGAAAAGGCTAATGTAGTCTTGGAACATATTGCAAAAGATTTTTTTGCAATTTCTTTTGAGCGTGTGTGTGTGTGTGTGTGTGTGTGTGTGTGTGTAAGTGGGTTCCATGCTCCATGTGGAGCCCAGTGTGGGGCTTGAACTCATGACTCCAAGACAAAGACCTGAGCTGAGATCAAGAGTCAGATGCTCCATCAACTGAGACACCCAGGTACCCCACCCCTGCTTTTTTTCTTTTGAAATCACTTAAGTAAAACAAAGTCTCCTCTTGCTTTCAAATCATTTGCCAGTAATATTCAGAGCAAAATCTGCTTCTTCAAGAAGGAACAACTTTCCTAAGCCTTGGGGAAGCATGTCTGCTCTCAATTCTTGGGAAATTCCCTAGGCAGTTATCTCCAATCAGCTCTAATCTACTCATCAGTGATTTTTCTTCCAATGGAACCACTTGAGGCAGAGCCAGAGAATTGTCAAGTGCTTTAGGACTTTTGGGGAGCAGGGAGGAAGGAAAGAGGGTGGGTGAAGAAGGGGGGCGATGGAAGGGTTTATAAATCTGTTACTAAATAACGATAAAGCCTTTCCTGGAGGAGACTCCCTGCATTCTAAGAAAGAGAATGTTATTTCATTTAAGTTACTTTTGTTTTATTTTTGTCTTATTTTCGATAACTGGGGGATACTTTCAGAAATCTCTGTAAAATGAAGGCCAGGTACATACAGCCCTAGTCTAGTTAAGGGTTTTCAAGCTGACATGTCCAAGGATAATGATGCACCCTAATAAAAACATGAACATCAAAATGAGGCAGTGTTAAATGTTTGCAATCACGTAGTCAATAAAATGTACATTATGGAAAGACTTAAATTATTCACAAATTGGCTAAGCAAAATAACTAAGTTCCAGACCAGTCTTTATTACTCATGTAGTAACAGAAATTAGCACAGAGAGACGATAAGACATAAAGTACTTTTAAAAGTTATTGGCCTTGTGATTGAAAATCTAGATAGGTTTGCTTTCCAGTTTGAAATTCATTCAAAGTGGGGAGGGGTAGTTAGTATATTGCAATGTAGGTTTTTGCAATTAGGATTCAAAGAGTTAAACAGAAAGCATTTCTATTTATACCGTAAAATGGTTTAAATAATAAGATACCTTAGTTGCATATAAAACATCAATTTATCTAAGTAGACGATCTCACTGGGTGGTACCTATGGGCCTAAGACTTTGTGGAGAATGGTTGACTGGGTCTTAAGTTTAAAAGCATTTAGCAGTCTAATTAAAGTAAAGGAAATATCCACAAAACTTCAAAACTATGTGACCTTAGGCTATATAAGGGAAAGTTTACAAAACCAGGGAGAGAACGTTCTCTGTACTCCAGACTGTCCAAGTAACCTTTGGAATGTGCAGTCAGAGCACATTTTGAGCAGGGAGGTCCTGTTGGTGAATGTATTCATGATGGAGGACTCACACTGTGTCTCTCACACTGACCATGCTTCATGATTACTCCTAATTTTTTTTTAATTGGAATATAATTGACAAACTGCCTATATTTGAAATATGCATTTCAATTAAGTTCTAACATAAACGTGGTACCCCTGCAACATCACTATGAAAGATAGTGAACAAATTCATCACCCATAAGAGTTTCTTTATGCCCAACTATCCCCTCTGTATCCAGCCTCCATTCCCAGGCAACAACTTCTATGTTTTCTATCACTACAAGTTAGTTTGCATTGTTAAGAATTTTCTTTAAATAGAAGCATATAGCATGCACTCTTTTTTGCCTTTCACTCAGCATAGTTATTTTGTACTCATTCAAGTTGTGTGTGTATGAATAATTCATTTCTTTTTAACGCCAGGTAGTGACCCATTTCCAGTTTTTGATCATTTCAAACAAAGCAGCTATGATCATACACATACAAGTCTTTGTGTAGATATGTGCTTTCTTTCTTTTTTTTTCTTTTTTTTTATTGTTACTTAAAATTTTTTTCCCAGTGTTCCAAGTGCTTTATCTCTTATGTGTAAATATAAGAAGAGTAGAATGGCTGGATTGTGTGATAGGTGTAAACGAGTACACTCTGTTTTCTAAAGTGGTGGTACTACTTTACATTCCCACTGACAGCCTATGAAAGTTTTAGCTCTCCCACATCCTTACTGAACTTTTTTTTAAAGAAGATTTTATTTATTTATTTTACATACAGAGAGATCACAAGTAGGCAGAGAGGTGTGTGTGGGGGAAGCAGTCTTCCTGATGAGCAGAGAGCTTGATGTGGGGCTAGATCCCAGGACCCTGAGATCATGACCTGAGCCAAAGACAGAGGCTTAGCCCACTGAGCCACCCAGGTGCCCCATCCTTACTGATCCTTGTATGGCCAATCTTTTTATTTCAATCATATCAGTAGTTATGAGGTGATAGCTCTTTGTGGTATTAACTTGTGTTTTCCTAATGAATAATGATGTTGAGCATATTTTCATGTATTTCTTTACCATCTATATATCTTCATGTCAGTGAAGTGTTCTTCAAATCTTTTCTTCATTTTATACATTTTATTTTCTGATTCTTGAGTTTTGAAAATTCGTTATACATTCTAGATACTAATACAAATCTGATGTTTGCTTTGCTAATATATTTTTTCAGTCTGTATCTATTTTTCATTTTTTTAAATAGTGTCTTTGGAAGAGCAAAGGTTAAAAATTTTGATGAAGTCCAATTTATCAATATTTTCTTTTCAGCAGTATTTTGGTGTCTTATTTAAGAAATTTTGCCTAATCCAGGTCACAAAGATTTTCTTTTTCTTTTTTTTTTCTAGAAGTTTTATGATATTAGGTTGTATAGTTAGGTCTATGATACATTGTGAGTTAATTTTTCTTCTGGTATAAGACAGGGATTGGAGTTCATATTTTTTCTACTACCAGTTGTTGAAAAAGCTATTTTTTTTTCTCTATTGAGTTTCTCTTGCCCCTTTGTCGGAAAATGAGTGTCCTTATGTTTATAAGTGTGTTTCTGGATTCTCTGTAATTCCATTGATCTACTTTTTATCCAATACCATGACGATACTATTTTCGATTACTGTAGCTATATAAGTCTTTCGATAAGGTAGTGTCAGACCTCTCTGACTGCTCTTCGTTTTCAAAGTTGTTTGGCTATTCTAGGTGCTTATTTCCATATCAAGTTTAAAACCAGTTTTTACTTCTTATTAGAAAAGTCTGCAGGGATTTTGATTGGAATGACATGTACTCCATAGATCAGTTTGGGGTGTTTTTTCAAAACAATATTGAAATTTTTAATGCATGAATAAAGATGTATCTCTTCATTTATTTCGGTCTGTTTACCACAGCAATATTTTATAGTTTTAAGTGTATAGATCTTTCATTTTTGTCAGATTTATCAGTTTCTGTTTTAAATGTCAAATTTATTAATTTTTTTCTTCTGTGCTGCCCAACCTACCCCTAATCCCATTCAATACATATTTTAATCTCCCAAATTGTAGTTTTCAAATCTAGAAATTCAATTTTTTTTTCTTTGCAAGCCTGTACTTTACTTTCTGAAATGCAGCTATAATCATGATTTTAATGTTCTTATCTGCCAAATTTACTATCTGGTCAGTTCTGGGTCATTTTTGATTGATTTCCCCCTCCTTCATTATAGGGAGTTAATGACTATTGGAACTAACCCCTGAGTGACATTTAAAAATTTCTGTTTAACAGCTGATTAGCAGGCCAAAAATTAAACAGTCCAAATTAAAATGTAAGTCAGAAGAGCCATGAAGAATGTCTTTAAAGAGAAGCATATATGTTATGAATTGATTGTAGGAACCTGGAAGTAAAAGTACATGACTGATGAAAAGAAGATGACGAATGAGAAGTGACAAGAACAGCAATGACAGAAATACAATTAGAAGTTCAGAGAAAACTAAGTACACATGAGAAAGTCATGTAACAATGAAGTAAATTACACTGTATGGTTTGAGCAATTGATGGAAATGGAAAAGCAGCATTTTCTGAAATAATGAAGCAAAATCTCAGATACTTCAGGAAGATGAAGAGGACCGACTGATGTTTTGTATTCATGTGTAGTCTCTTTGGGCATGTTGTAATTACTAGATTTAATAATATTCCTATAATGTGTTTAATTTTCTTTCTTGAAACTAATTTGTCTTTTTTATAAGCTATGTTTTCTTTCATAGCAACCTGTCCCTATTAATTTCCTCCAAAGTTTCAAGCTTTGTTCTCTTTTTAAATAAAAAAAATATTTTTATTCTTGCTGTTTAATACTAGTGGTATCTTCAGATGCTTAAAAGACATTTGATGAAGTGTTACTTCTTGGAAACTTAAATTCATGCCCATTAAGAAACACATATTGACAAACTTTCACACAACCACTTAACCCTCTTAATGTTTTTTTCTTAATTTTTTTTAACATCAAAGAAAAAATTTTTGGATGGAATAGTTTCTGTTTTAAATAAATTGTTTTCTGAAGTTCAGTGATGTCTAAGGTTTCCTTTTAGGTCATTTTTGTCTCTCTCATTGAAATAAAATTTTATCTCATAGCTTTTATGTAAGAAGAAAAGACATCTATATTGACAACCTTTGTGCTGGATGAGAAAAATTTTTTTTAAAAGATTTTACTTATTTGACAGAGAGAAACACAGCCAGAGAGGGAACACAAGAAGGGGGAGGAAGAGAGGGAGAAGCAGGCCTCCTGCCTAGCAGGGAGCCCGATGTGGGACTCAATCCTGGGTCTCTGGGATCATGACCCAAGCCAAAGGCAGTTGCTTAACCAACTGAGCCACGCAGGCGCCCCTGGATGGAGAAATTTATCATTCTTTTGTTTCTTTCCTATCTCCTCTCCCAAGTCCAAGATTTTATTAATAAAATTGGATATCTTATATTCAGATTATTTTTGTTATCTTTTAGATTATTAATTATCTTTCTGACTAAAGAATTACATTTGGCATTACTATTACTTCTAAAAACAGTTGAAAAGCAATTCTTTTTTGTAAGAGTTACAGGTAGTTTTCCCTGGGAAGCAGACATGGAGATATGGTATAGGTCAACATGTCCCTCTGCCCAATCCTGCTTTCCAGAACCCTTGTTCCTAGAGAGGATTTCCTACATCTTCCCCTTTTGTGCTTCTCCTCCCAATGCCACCACCATTGCTGTTTCTTGTAATTGAAATGTTTTCAATTTTGTCCTTCAGCTGTCTGCAATATTCAATCTGTTATTCATTTATTTTTATGACTGTTTTTAATTCTCACAATAATGGCTTGCTTGTTTTAAGTCTCCATGAAATCTTTCCTTCTTTTATATTGTTTTCTCTATTATTAATGGTTTTAGTTTCATAAATATAATGTTCTTTCTTGAGAATTCTAAAAGAAACAAGAACATTTGGGGGAAATTTCTCCTTCAAAGAAGAAATTTTTTCCCCTTCCATTTGAATAGCCTTTTTCTTTGTGATTACTTATATATGTTTTAAAATTGCATTTTAATTTTTGATTGGCTTTTAGCAATATGTATTTGTATTGCATTTTATTGGCTACTATAGGGTTTATAATATATATCTGTAATTTTTTGTTGTATGTCTACAATTAATATTGACATGAATAATATTCACTTCACATGAAATATAAAAATATTTCAACCATAAAAGTCCATTTATTCCTACCCATATTCCTTAGGCTATGTTTGTTATATGTATTTCATCTATATACATTGTAAACTCCAACAAGGTAGTGTTATTGTTTTTACTTTAAACAATTTGATGTATCTTAAGGAAATGAGAAGAATAAGCAGTCCTATATATTTACCAGGTATTAACTATTTCTAATGCTCTTCATTCTTTGTTGAAGATTTTTATTTCCATTTGGTTTCATTTTCCTTTAGCATTAAGAACTTCTTTATATCTGATAGCCCCCCTCTACTGCAGATTAATTCTTTCAAGGTTCTTTATTTTGTCTTCCTTTTTGAAGGATATTTTTGCTGGATATAGAATCCTGGATTGACTCTTTTTCCCCCTTTCATTGCTTTAAAGTGATTGGTTCTTTCTTTATCTTTGATATTCAGCAGTTTGACTATAATACTGCTCCCTATGGTTTTCCTTGTATTTATTCTGCTCAGAGTTGAATGTGTCTAAAGTGAAGTTTGTAAATTTACACTTTCCACTAACATTGGGAAACTTTAAGCCATTATTTTTTCAAATATTTTTTATTATTGCTTTTCACACTTTTCTCCTTCAGAGACACTAATTATATGTGTATTAGAACTTTTGATATTGTCCCATGGGTCTCTGAAATCACTGTTTATTTTTTCTTCCAATACTTGTTCTTGTTTTTTCAGGTAGAATAATTTCTATCGACTTATCTTTATTCTTTCTTTTATCATCTTCATTCTGTTGTTTAGATCTATCCAGTGATTCTTAAAAAAATATGTTTTAATTTTTCAGTTCTTAAATTTACATTTGGTTTCTTAAATATAGTTTTTACATGTCTGGTGAGATTTCCTTTCATTTTTTTTTTCATTGCAGGCATGATTTTATTTAACTCATCAAGCATAGTTATCATAGCTGCTAATCCAAGATTTGGGTCATTTTGTAGTTGTTCTTCATTTATTTTTCTCTTGGGAGTAAGTCACATTTTCCCAGTTCTATGTGTGTTGAGTAATTTGACCCTTGACATTGTGAATGGTAGCTATGGATTCTGTCATATTCTTCTACAAATTTATTTTGCTGGTATTGTTTAATTAGGCAAGCGACCTGATTGTAGTAAAAATGCAAATTCTGTCTTTTAGGTGGGAACTCAAATCTTAATTCATTTCTTTTATCTTTATTTGGAACTTGTCCCGCACATGTGTGGTTCGGGAGTGAACCAGAGATTTAGACTGAATTTATACATAAACTTCAGGGTTTTTCCACTCTGGCTCCTTTTTCTCTGGGATTCATCCCTCAATTTCCAGTGACTGTGGTTATCCAACACTGTTATGTGGTTCTTCAGACCGGATGGATTATGAATTTCTATTTGAATTTTAGCTGCTCTGAGCAGTTACTCACTGAAGTCTGCTTTCAAATTAAATACCATCAAAAGGGGAAATTTGACATGTGCTCATTCCTTTTTACACTCCTTTAACACTCCTCCAGAATCTGCCTGCTTCTGTTCATTCTCCAGTGTCTTCTGATAGTTTACTTTCCGTATTTTGTGCAAAATTTACAGCTATCATCTGCAAGAGAATCAGTCTGGTTGGAACTTACTTTGTCATAACCAGAATTGGAACCAAGTTCTTTTCCTCTGAATCACAGAATCTTTATAAAGACAGTACTTTTCCTGGGTCTATTCATCTTTAGGAAGTCAATTTATGCTTGACATTTATCAGCTTACTGTAAAGCAAGAGTTGGAATGGCTTCTTTAAGAGGTTGATGTGGTCAGTTTCTCAACTCTCAGTGCAAAATGAAGAAAAAAGTATAAAGTGAAAATTTAATTATTTTTTTTAAGATTTTGTAATTTATTTGACAGAGAGAAACACAGCCAGAGAGGGAACACAAGGAGTGGGAGTGAGAGAGGGAGAAGCAGGTTTCCTGCCGAGCAGGCAGCCCGATGAGGGGCTTGATCCCAGGACTCCAGGATCATGACCTGAGCTGAAGGGAGAGGTTTAACCACTGAGTCACCCAGGCACCCCCAAAATTTAATTATTTTGTAAATTTGTGTTATTAGTGTAGGGATGCTGAAGGCTTAAGGGAGTGGAGAGGTAGCTGGAGCTAGGAGCAAACTCTACAGGGATTTTTGCCTCTGTGACAAAGTGTTTCTCTTTTGTGTTTGGTATGGGATAACCTTAGCAGTGTTTCTGTTTTTTTGTTTGGCAAGGCCGCCTATACCAGGTATTATGTTGGAACTTAAGCCTCGCCTATACTCAACTCAACATATGAATTAACTTTCTAACAGAGCTTGCCAGTACTGAGTTTGAGCCCACATAAATAGTGAGTTGTTTATCACTGGAATGATTCAAATGGAAGCTTGATGATCAACCATCCTTTCTTATTATTACCTCTACTTTTATCATGAGGGGTGGTGGGAGAATATGTTACTGTGCTCTCCCTGACACATAATAGACACTCAATAACTAAAGGTTGCCTAAACAAATATTTATTGAATCCATTATATGAATGAATTAACAGAGAGGTGTCCCCCCCCCAACACACACAATATGAGTAGGGCATTTTACATTTTGTAGAGCAAGGATTGAAGAATTAGGGTAAACATTGTCTAATGTCTTTAAATATTCTGGTAGAAGGGTGCATTAATAGAGTATTAGAACTTTTTTTAAAAGCAATTATTTGATTACAATCAGTTATTTTAAACAATCAACATAATACCTCTTTTAAAATAATTTGAAATTATCCCTGTAGGTGAAATATGAACCATGATGGGATGGCTCATGGCATGCTCTCAGAACCTAGAAGGGTTCATATGTTCAACTCTTCATCTTTCTTCTGCTAGTTCTTTATGTTCTTAAAGGAAAAGCTCTCTGTTGGAGTGTTATACAACTTGAACACTCAAACAGGTGTTCCTTGCCTTCTGGTCTAGCTATCAGATAATCATCATAAACATTACCCAAATGAGTCTTATTTCCTATCAAGAAAGGTTAGAACAGACTTGGTGTTCATAATCAGTCATACCCAGGGAGCAGTGTGCTTTATCTAAAGATGTTGGCACAGTCATACTGACTTTTTAAAAACATTTGTAAGCATAAGGTGATTTGGACACTAGAAACTACCCAGAGGATTTTAATTGCTTTGGGGATTTCATCTAATTCTTACACTTACGCCAGTCATGGCTATTACTCAATTTCCTACCTCCCTCCCTTCCCTGCCCCCACTTCATTAATTGAACAAAGCAAGATTGCATAATAGTACAATAGAATACCATTCACATAGTAAGCATCTATTAAATATTTGCATGGAGAAATGAATGTTTTATTTTATTCATCAGTTACCTGGAAACTAAAGTTAAATAACTCTTCCTTCATTTAAATTTGCACAGACAGATGTTTATATGCTTTGGTAGGAAAATAATATTAGCTGCCATTAATGTACACTTTGATATGTTCCAGGCCCTTTCCTAAATAATTTATATGCATAATTTCATTTATGCTTTATAATACCTTATGAGCTAGGCATTGTTATCCTCATTTTACGGAGACAGAGACTGAAGCATTAGAGATTGGGTCACCAACTCATGATCTCTCTCTCAAGAAGCAGGAAAGCCAGGATTTGAACCCCAGGACACCTGGCTTCAAGTTTGAGCCCTTGATCACCGATTTAGATTGCCAGAGGAGAGTAGCCACTATAGCTAAACAACTTTAGAACACTGTGGAATCATTTCAAATCTTGAGGGAAACTGAGATGAAAAGAGGATGATCTAATAAAGGCAAATTTGTATACATTTTGTGTAAATTTTTATATAAATTTTGTATAATTTTTACCTATCCCCTAAGTTATTATAGGCAGTATGGTAGTCTCTCCCTTAATTCCTTCCCAGATTATTAGAGCTGAGCATTTGTGGAAAATATAGTGCTCCCAAATTAGCAACCAAGGAAGTAGATGTTGGTGGAAGAAAATCTGCCTTCCCCCTTACAACCTCTTTCACTTCACAGATCCAGTAGGGTCATAGTCCAAGGCATCCATAGTATTGCCTGTATGGCCTCTGCTGATGGTTAAGTATTTAATTCTATAATTTGTTGAGCAGCTACTGTACTATACTATATTTATTTTTTCTTAATTTGTGGTAAAATGGTTATAACATAGAATTTTCAATTTTAATCATTTTTAAGTGTACAATTCAATGGTTTTAATTACATTCATAATGCCATGCAATCATCACTATTCTCTCTAAAAACCCTTTCATCATCCCATACAGAAACTCTGTACCCCTTGAGCAATAATTTCCCATTCCTCCCTTCCCTCAGTCCCTGGTAACCTTGAATATACTTTCTGTCTCTATGAATTTGCCTATTTTGTACAAAGGTTCCAATTTCTCCATATCCTTACACTTAACTTCCCTTTCTAAAAAGTAATAGGTATGAAACGGTATCTCATTTTAGTTTTGATTTGCATTTCCCTAATGACTAATGATGTTGTGTGCTTATGGCACATGTATCTTTATGTATCTTCTTTGGAGAAATACTTAGTCAAGTTCTTTTGCTCATTTTTTAATGGAGTTATCATCTTTTTATTCTTGAGCTGTAGAAGTTACATTCAGTATATTTAATCTTCATCACAGCCCTGCAAATTATGCATTATTACTCTAACTTCAAAATCTTGAGGGAAATCTGAGATGAAAAGAGGATGATCTAATGAAGGCAAACTTCGAAAGGGAGAAAACCAAGCTGAGAGAGGTTGGGTTTTTGCCTGAGATCCTACAATGAGCAGCAGAGCTAGAATTTGAACCCATATGTGGTAGGCAGTCTCTAGGATGGCTCCCCACGATGTCCTCCTCCTGGTATTCATGCCCTTGTGTAATCCGTTTTCCTTGAGTGTGGGCTGATGTTAATGGCTCATTTATACTGGATAGAATACAGCAGAAGAGATGAGATGTCATTTCTGAGATTAGTTTGTGGAAAAGTGTGACTTCCATCTTCTTTTTTATTTGCTTGGCTTGTTTGCTCTGAGGGAAGCTGATTGCTGTGTTGTGAGCTATGTGATGGCAGAGATTTACGTGGCAAGGAGCTGAGGAAGGCTTCTGGCCAACAGGCAGTGAGGGGAGCCCAGAGTACTGTGAGGGACTGGATCATGCCAACAACCATGCGAAGTGCTTAGAAGTGGATTGTCCTTCAGTCAAGCCTTCAGATGAGACTGCTGTCTTAGCCAGCACCTTGACTCCAGTCTTGTGAGAGACCTTGAGATACAGGCTTCGGGCTAATCTGTGCTCACATTCCTTTTTTTTTTTTTTTTAATATTTTATTTATTTAATTGAGAGAGAGAGAGAGAGAGCATGCATATGTAGGGGGAGCAGCAGGCAGAGGGAGAGGGAGAAGCAGGCCCCATGTGGAGCAGGGAGTCCCATGCCATGCAGGGCTTGATCCCAGGACCCTGGGATCATGACCTGAGCTGAAGGGAGATGCTTAACTGACTGAGCCACGCAGGGGCCCCTGTGCCCACATTCTTGATCCAAAAAAAACCTATGAGATAATACATGTTTGCTGTTTTAAGCTGCCAAGTTTTAGAGTAATTACTTATACAGCAACCTATAACATAACTAATATACTATGCTTACCACTCTTTTGGTAAGTACTTGAAATGGGCTTAAATGCCAGACAAAGACACTTTAAAGAAATAACAAGGAAAGTAATCTCTGTGGACCCATTTGGACACAACATCCAAGGCTGGCCTAAAGAAGAGCTAAATTAGGAAGTGGGAGTAGTTGAGCTCTTTGTGGTTTTGAATAGTATACAGAAAATATATTTGCATATTGATCTCTAGATGGTTCAGTTTCAGCCTACACTCTAGTCTTCCTAGAAGCACAAAAGAGCTATCTTTTGAAATATCTTTACATACTTCTCTGGTTTCTCTTTGTTCTACCATTGGTTGGATGAGTACTAAGGAGAGGGATAAGTGGGTTATAATTTCTTTCTATTTTAGAACTTGTTGAATAGCAACCACAATGTTTATTTACAAGAGTTGTTCAGGCTTTGGGAGGAAAGTCAATCCATCATATCATCATCATCATCATCATCATCATCATCATCCTCCTCAACAGCATCAGTAACAACTGTTGATGGTGATTAGTGTTATGAATCTGTAGTTCTTGAATGAACTGTAGTGCATTAAAAGAGGTCCTTGAAATTATAAGCATGATGCAGTGTTTGTGCAAATGTACATTTTTCTGCAGAGGGGCCATAACCTTCATAGATTCTCAAAGAGGTGTGGGATCCTGAAACAGTGAAGAACCACTGCTTGAGTTTCTTATCGGTATGCTTACTCCTGTCTTGAATCTCAGCTCAAGGTGGTCTAGAGCCTCCTGTTGTTTTTTAGATCACTAGACCATTTGATACTGACAGCAACTCACTTTGGCCCAAAGTAGCCACAGTTTCTCAAGATACTGTGCTTGGGATGACCAGACACCCTCCTAATAGAACCTCTGGTCCAGCCAGTGGAGTCTAAATCCTTCTAACTGCTGTAAGTATCCTCAGTGTTGTTGCTTCTATCTCTCAAAGTAATTTACTCTTAAACATACCTGATAATTTCAAGAAGAGACTTTGGCAAATTTGAATCTTCTGTCTAGTGTCAGAGTGATAAGTGATGTTGAATGTATACAGCCTCTAGTCCATCATCCCTATTACCTTATCACAGTCTCCTTGACACTCTCCAGTGTTGAGGAGTTTCTATCACCAAAAGAAAGAGCCTATTACGCTGTTGGACAATTTTAGTTGGAAATACATTTCTTTATTTTCAGGTTCTCTGTGTTTTCTGTGACTTACAACCATTGGTGTTTGTTCTCTCCCTAGGACAGTCCTAGGGTTATTCTCTTTCTTCTGCCACATTGGCAACCATTCTAAAAATTAAAGAAAGCTCTCAAGCTACTGTAGAAATTTGCTTATGTCATGTTTTTGAGCTCCTCATCTTATCCAATCTGAGAACATTTGATTATCTACAGTTAAGAAGAGTGTTTTTCTTCTCATTTTATGCTTCTTGAAATGAGTTGAATCCATTAAGTCTACCTTTCTATCAGTTTGTACTGGACTTGACAATGAGGGGCTTTAGATGCTGGAGATGTTGCTAATGTTATGTTTACACATATGTGTATATGTTTACATATATTATGTTTATGCATGCACATATGTATACCATTACCAACAAGTGTTAACATCTAATTCCCCCACCCTGTAAAGAGAAGTCAGCACTGTGATAAAGTCTTATTCTACTGTCTTATTCTACCATCTCTGCAGAGAGAGTAAAGAACATAGTACATAATTAATCTGAGGGTATTAGCAGGCAATGTCTATGCTGGGAGTTGATCAGGGCACCTCCAAACTGATGGAAAGTAAACTTCCTGCCTCTCAGACCGGTGAAAGCTTGGATTAGATTGTATAATTAAAGCAATAAGGAGTTATGACATTATTTAAAAACTCTGCTGTGGAGTACTTCATATCACCATTTATTATTATTTAGTTGTATCTTTGTTTTTGAAAGTTCTTGTACTATATTGTCCAATTGGAGTTTTGACACTACACCAAGGGGCTTGTCCATTTCAGGTATGTGTTTAAACAGTGATGTTCTTTTTGAGACAATGTAAATTCTGTATTTCTGCAGCTCTTCCCAGCTAATGAAACATTATTTTTTGTTTCTTCCAGTATTCTGATAGCATAGGCAGGGATCATTACCCTGAAGAAGCAGAGCTTCAGAGAGATCAAGGGATTTTCCAAAAATCACAGACTTGGTAAGTGGTGGTAGAGGTGGGTGGCAGGGACTTCTAATGCAGGCTTTGGACTCTAAGTCCTGGGTGCCATCTGCCATTACACATGGTGAAGCATAGTGAGACAAGAATGGAACTTCTGGGCTGCCCTTTTCCAGCTGCTGCCAGAAAGATAGATTGGAGATAAGGAGTACCAAAATGCACCCCCCATATTGGCTTCTTCTTAGAGAAACAGAATAGCTTTTTAATAAGGAAAGTATAATTTACATAGAATGAGATGCACAGATACTAGTGTGCAATTTGGTCAGTTTTGACAAATGCAGATACTCATGTAATCCACATACAGGAACATTTCCATCGCTCTAGGAATGTTTCCATCACTTCATGTCCTTCTCAATTAATCTCACCCTCCATTTGCACCAGTCCCTCAATCACATCCTCCTGCCAAATATCCTCAGTTCTCATTTGTATCCCATAGATTTGGAGAAATGGTTTATGATGGTTCCATTTTGGTCACCTATGGGAAAAGTTGGGGAGGAGGCAGTGACTGTGTCATCTGTTTTGGTTGCCATGGTCAACCTGGAATCAGGCTACATGTGAGCCACTTGGCTAGGTCTGCCAACTTTATCACTGAACGGAGGCGTTGTCTCTGCGACAACTCCTTTCTGCACTCACTAGGCAGTGAGTGACACTTAAACAGCTTTGAGACCTTGCCCGAGGCTTTCGTTGGCTGGCATATAACATACCACAGGAATGCAGTTAATGTTGAGACAAAATGAAGTATTACCTCTATCCCATTCCACCTCTAGGGAGAGTGGGCCATAAGCTCATAGATATCTACTCTAGGGTCTCTCCTTAAGGCACAGACTCTCCCCAGCATAGAGGGATGGGAAAATGAGTTACTCCCTCACATCCATTT
The DNA here is from genome assembly GCA_004023965.1 of Spilogale gracilis. Taxonomy (NCBI): domain Eukaryota; kingdom Metazoa; phylum Chordata; class Mammalia; order Carnivora; family Mephitidae; genus Spilogale; species Spilogale gracilis. The sequence goes on from PITA01002456.1 coordinate 139,526, forward strand.
GCTGTCATGGTCATCTTCATTGGCAACCACCACCACCCCATTTATTAGTGGTGACTCCGTGGTGATTCTGTCTGGGGTGACATGCGTGGGGGGCACACTCCCTTTTGGGGAGGGAAATAGGTTTGAAAAACTGGACAATAACCAGAAGGTGGCAGATAATTGACTTGACCAGGCTTAGGAGAGGGTTCAATGGAGAGACACTTGGCTTCCCAGAACAGTATCCCTTACCTCAGACCCATTTCTAGCTAGGGAAGCTTGTTCAGGGGGTAGGGTCAGCCGGGATGCTTCCCCATCTACCCAAAAACTGTCTTTCTTGCCAGTTCCTTGAAAGGATATTCTTTGCCTCCCACACAGGTAGAAGGAGGCCATTTTGTACTTGGAGCAAGATCCAGCTCATGGTTTTACCATCCTAGTGTGAGCTCGTTCTCTGCCCTCATTGGGATAGGTGCTAGGAGAGGCTCCACAGCACACTGTCCAGCCAAGATGGGGGCAGCAGCAGGAGAGAAGCTTTTTTTTTTTAAAGGTTTTCCTACATGCTCTTGGTCATGCCAGTCAAGTGCGGGGGTGGGGACCACTTCACCTACACGTTCCTGGTTATGAAAGAGAGAATAGATCCAGACAGTAACTTGTTTTCATTTGTCATTGCCTATCTTCGTCTCCAACTGGCAAGCGGAATGGAGTTGGCACCCGGGCAACAGCAGCAGAGAGTCCTCGCCTTTTCACACATGCATGGAGAGACAAGGCATCAGCAGGTACAGGGCACAATGGCTCCATTGGGGCACAGGGATTTCATGGCTTTAAAAAAATGATTCTAGATTCTTCTTTTCCCCTTGCCAACAGATAGTCAGTTTTCCTGATTGCTTCTCTATTGGCTCCCCTCTTACTCAAAACTGCACAAATTCAAATAATGCCCCTTCATCTAGACAAAAGCATAAAAGGAAAAGACAGTCAATCAAGAATCTGCTTGATTAATGTCTCGGGAGAAAGCTAACACGTGTCTTCAGGGATGAAAATAAATGGCTCTGAGCCTGGGCTGTGGTCATAAGCCTGACCTTGTCACTGCTTAAGCGTGGAAGGCAGAGGAGAGAATTGGAGCTCCCCTCCCAGTGTGATTACAGTTGTACCCATAACAGGACATGGCGGTGTTTTTTGGCATTCAATTATGTTTGCTCTGCGTGCGTGCATGCACTCACACACTCACACACACGGAGCTGGAATTGAAATCATCTCAAGTGAGAATTCTTGTGATGCATTTAAGGGCCTGCATTTGACAGGTTGCTACCTAGTTATGGACTAAAATCTCACCAGGCACCCCCATAGCTTATCGCCTGTCATTTCAAAACAAAGACATCCTGCTTCCCCTTTCTGTGTCACATCTCATCGACTCATTCTCGGCAGAATCTTACTTTCATTACAAGCTTGGTGCCACCTTCCTGACTTTCATCAGATGAGAACTTGAAAAAAAAAGAATAAAGAAAAAAATCCCTTTCCATGTTTTGACTTGGACTCTAGGTGTTACTCTCTCAGTCCAGCTTGAAAGAAAAGAGCCCACCCCACGAGGGGGCAGACCCGCTTCCCTGTCTTCTGCCACCACACAGTCTCTGAAGTGTGTGAAGAAGAGAGGAAGAGACAATTAACACTCAGCACCAATCTGCATTTCCTTTTTAGCTGCCATTTACACGCTGCTCAGGTTTTGAAAACCAGCCTTTCGTGCTACCCCCCAGAGAGCCAGCACCAGCTTCGGCGGGATCCATCTGCACAGCAGTCACATTGCTGAAATCTTCAGCCAACCCAGAATTCATTTATTTATTTTTTGAAAAATGAAAGAGAGAAAGACAGACAGAGAGAGAGAGAGAGAGAGAGAGAACGAGAGCGCACCAGCCAGCGAGCCCGCGAGCCCGGTGAAAAGAACAGATTCAAATCTCGTCCTATTTAACGCACGTGCTTGGCCCATCCCCTGGATGGTCTGGTCAGTGGGGAGTCAGCGCAGGTTTTCTCTGATCATCTTCTGGATCAGTGTGAGTGGCGAGGGGATGAGTGAAAGCAGCGGGACAACAAGGGCTGTCAGGCGGTGAGGGGTGAGGCAGGCAGGACACACTCAATAAGTTTCCATGCTTATCAGCCTGTGTGTCCGTAGGCTCTTGCTGATGGGGAACAGCAGGGAGGAAAGCCTTCCTGGGAAGTCACTGCTGGTGGGGGACAAGTTACAGGAGGCTTCTGGAGCAGGGAAATGCGTCATCAACTCCTCAGGTCTGGCCAGCTTGTTTTATTTCCTCCTGCTCCCAAAGGGTTGGGAATGGAAGCCTAACAGCTTCGATGATGACCTTTGTTATTTTATCATTATTGTTTTTTAAACTGAGTTCAGCACTGCAGGAGGTCACAGTGTCAATGGTCACAGCTGGCTTTTAAAAAGGGGTTGAGTCATTTTGTGATTGGTAAACAGAGACTCAGCCTGAGATGAGGGCAATCAAATTTTCTGCTTCCAGGCATCAGCTGATCACTATGGGGGTCAGAGAGAAGTGTTTCTCTCATGCAAGTCCTGGCATGAATATCTAGGTGAATGCAAACAAAAATAGTTGTGGGTTTTTTTTTTTTTTCCCCCAGAGGGAGCCAGGCTGAAAACCCATCCTTATTCCAACAGACCAATGAGTATTCTGACCCCATATAGCTCTGCTCCAATGGCAGTTGTGATGATAGCATTACAGAAGCATTTCCCATCTAGCAGGGCAAGAGTCATCATCTGCATGGGCACAGGTTTACTGATGGACACGCACAGGTGTGCTCAGATGCTCAGATGGGGAAGAAGACCTCAGGGCGGCTTTGGACGTGAGGCGAACATATGGCAGCTAGAATAGAAACTGCTGAGTTAAAAAAAAAAAGAAAAGGCTCATAAGAAACCCACAGCGAGCTATGGATGCAGCTATATGTCAGGTCAAGCGATGTTCTCAGGGTACAAGGGTGTTTTGAATCTCTCACAACACCACAGCTATGTAACTGAGGTTTCTCAGGCTGCCAGACAGGACAAAAATAAGGTTATAAGAAACAGGCTTTTTTTTCGTTTTTTCCTTTTGGCTCTGCCCTTACCAGGTGGAACCTCCAATCCTTCATACTCTTGAATAGTTCTTGGAGGGAGGCCCTGGTGGCAAGATGTCCCTCTTCTACTGTTCTCCATGCCCCTGGAATTAGATGGCATGGGTTCCAATCCCGAGTTCATTCATTCAAAATACACTTAAAAGAACCCGCTGTTTTCCTAGATGCTGAGGAAAAAGCAGTCCAAGCTCTCTTTGTGATTTGTGTTCCAGCGAAGGGAGACAAACATGAATAAATGAGCGACTGAGTATCTAAGGTTCTAGATAGGGAGAAATGCCACGGAGAAAGATACATTGGCCGGGGGGCTAGAGAGAACAGGTGGTGAGGTGATGGCGGTTCAAAGTTGGAACAATTAGGTGGTGAAGGGCTCACTTTTTTTTAAATTGAAGTATAACTGACATACAATATCCTATTAGTTTCAGGTGCACATCAGTGATTCAATATTTTTATACATTATGAAATGATCCCCATGATAAGTCTAGTTACCATCTGTCACCATACAAAGTTATTACAATATTACTGACTATATTCCCTGTGCCGTGCATTACATCTCCGTGACTTATTTATTTTATAACTGGAAGTTTATACCTCTTAATCCTCTCAGTTATTTCACCAGGCCCCCAACTCCCCCCTTCTCTGGGGGCCAGCAGTTTGTTCCCTGTATCTGTGAGTCCATTTGTTTTGGTTTTTAGATTCCGCATGGAAGTGAGATCATATGGTATTTGGTATTTGTCTTTCTCCATCTGACTTAGTTCACTTAGCATAATATCCTCTAGGGTTGTCTATCCCTGTTGCAAATACAAAGCTCACTTCTGTGGTGGCTCTTTAGTAGACACTGAAAGGGACAACCTCTCTAGGGGGATGAATCAAAGAAGAGCACGGGGGTGGGACTGTGCTCTGCGTATCCCAGGAATAGTGAGGAGGCTGGTTGACCACATTAGTCTGGATGGCAATGGAGAGGTCTAGGCTGGACCTGTTACCTGAGGAATGATTGTAACTAGAGAGGGAAAAGATCTGAAACTCTAAGAGATGGCAACATATAACTGTTGAGGGACACCTGGAGGAACAGACACAGGAGACTGAGGTGGTCAGCGGGTGAGAGCAGTGTCCCAGAATGGAAGGGGAAAAAAGCATCTTAGGAAGAAAGGTGTGAACACCTGGGTTAAAAACTACTGGGAGGGGCGCCTGGGTGGCTCAGTTCGCTAAGCGACTGCTTTCGGCTCAGGTCATGATCCTGGAGACCCAGGATCGAGCCCCACATCGGGCTCCCTGTTCAGTGGGAAGCCTGCTTCTCCCACTCTCAGTCCCTCTGCTTGTGTTCCCTCTCTCGCTGTGTTTCACTCTGTCAAATAAATAAATAAAATCTTAAAAAAAAAAAAAAAACAACTACTGGGAGTTCAGGTTAGAAGGAGAATTTATCATTACGCTCAGCAATGGAAGGGTTACAGGTGCCTTTGACAAGAGCTGTTTGGGGTGAAGGGAGGGATCAAAAGCCTACTTGGGATGTGTTTAAGAAGAACAAGAGAAGAATTGGAGAGAGGGCATAAAGACAACCGTTTGAGGGAGTTTGATTGCAAAGGGGGAACAGAAATGGAGTGGCAGTTTGATTTAGATGTGGAATCAGGGGAAGTTGTTTGTGTTTTTGATTGAAGAAATAACATCACGTTTACATATGAATTCCCAGAGAAGGAAACTGGTACTAAAGCAGTGTCCTTGGGTAGGCGTGAGGGGGTGGGATCGAGTGCAAAGTGGGGGGAGTTGGCTTTAGATAGCAGATGGACAGTCCACAAAGAGCAGTGAGAGGGCAGACAAAGCCCATGGGCGGAAATGCAGAAAGATGGGCAGGTGTGATGATAGAAACTCATTCAAATTCTTCTGATAACTCCATGCTCCAGTTTCTCAGTGACGTGGAAAGTGGAGTTATTAGCTGTGAGCTCCCAAGGGGAGAGAGAAGGTGTTGAAGGCTTGGAGGAAGAAAAGGAGAGAGAGTCCCGGGAAGGTGAGTGGGCATAGGTAAGACTGGAGGCTGCTGGGCAGTATGGGGTCCACTTGAGGTTTGTGGTGACAAATAAAGGGAGACCCGTCAGTGGGCTGTTTTCTTCAGTCACACTTGGCTGCTGGTATATAGGCATGGAGTAAGGAGGGATTTGGCTTGAAGTTAGCTTAGAGACTGACCAGCTGAGCCCAGTGAAGGGAAAGTGAATTCAGATGGGTATACACAGAGAGTGACATCATCATGGCCCATGGATGTTGGGCTAGCAGTGGAGGAGGTCGTGAAGGGGTGAGAGACAATAAAGGGAACCATAGTTCATAGGTCCTGGTGTCATCCAAGAATTGTGGAAGCTGGGATACTAGAACAGATGAGCTAGAAAGAGAAGAGGCCATGGTCTGAGAGGGAACAGGGTACAGTTGCAGTTCTGGTTGGTGGTGATGTCTAGCCAGTGGCATGAATATGGAGGGCCAGCTGAAGTAGGGTAGAACAAAAAATCAACTTCCTCTTGTAGTTTTCATGGTGGTGCTACCTGAAGCCCAGCTCTGTGAAGTGTAGTTGGATGTGGAAAGCACCAAGAATTATGATATTAGTGGCTTTGGAAAGAGTCCAACTAAAGTAGAATCTTCAAAAGTAAGCGGGAGGGAAGGAATAAGAGGTGAGGAATAAGGAGGAAAAGGGACAGTAAAGAGGAAGTCCAGCTCATTGGCAGGCTTGAGAGAAGTTTGAAAGAAATGGAAGTGAAGATGCCTCCATTTGGGGGGTAACTGGTTCTCCGTTTGTTATGTGACTCGGGGGAGAGTTACTTCACCTCATTGTGCCTTGGTTTTTTCAAATGTGAAATGGGGATAATAACTCTACTTACCTCACAGAGTTGTTCTGAGGATTCGATGAGAATGTACAAAATGCGTTTATCACAGATCCTGGCCCAGCATGGCTTTGTTTCTTTGTTTTCAACTGAAGTAATTTTGTCAGCTTCAATCTGGGTCACCAGAGCTCCTGTTTTTGTTTTTGTTTTTGTTTTTGAAAAGACAGAATGAGTCCTTGGCAGGTGCTGAGAAGCTTCTCAGTGAAGGTGAGGTGTGGGGATAAGACCAGGTGAAGATGCCGACTGAGCATGAGAGGAGGGTGAGCAAAGCAGGCCTGCAGCCAAGGTAGAGCAATTAAATATGTAGAGGGCTGAGAGGCTTGACAGAAGAAATGGAAGTAAAACATGTTTCTAATCAGAGCCACGATGAGGGCTGCCTGGAGGCTCTATTGGTAATTGATGTGCCTCTGACAATAATTAGAAACAATTTCTGGGGACTTACAGGATAAAGTCACCTAGTGATATTATTTACCATGGAGAGTAGTGTCTGGAGCGAAAATGGATGTTATTGTTTCCTCAGAACACATTAGAAGGTGACTTCATGGTGAATAGATTCTTCAAGATATTTGACATTCACTGACTTTCTATTTAACTCCTCTTAGTCACAGAGGCCATTACCGTAATGACAATACCTGGATTTATCTCTGCTAATGGCAGAAGACGTGTGGCAGATAAATCCTCCCTGTGTGGGCCCCCGACTCCCTGAGCTGCTGAGACACCTGAGGGATTCTGGGAGTGCAGGGCCCTAGAGCACAGCTTCAGTCCAAGAGCGACTCACCCACAAAGGCCGAGGGGAGCGTGATTAGCACAAACCACATTGCCTTTCTCGAATGTGAGCTGTATTTTACGCTACTTGGGATTAAGTGCGATAACGCAGGTAACGTGCCAGAGCTTGGCATATAGCAAGCACTCACAAAGTGTTGGCTTATTAATTATTATTTTCTTGGGTTCTTCTGAATAGACTTAGAGGTTGTTCCTATTCAGCAGCCTCCAAGCCTTGGGGGTGGGGGTAGAGGGAGCTGAGAGAGAATCAGGGGAATCAGGGCCGTGGAACTAGTGGGTTATATTTCCCTTGGGACATTCAAGGTTCAGTGGCTAGAGTTTTTCCCTGAGTTGAATTTCTTTAAGCCTGTAGGCAGGACACCAGATGGCAGTTCACCAGCAAGGGTACAACATAAGGTTTGAAGTACAGACTTTATAGATCAGACAATATGCATTTGCCTTCTGCCCCCTCTGTGCTGGTAGCCCAGGGAAGGAGGCATGGAGTGGGGGATCTAAAACTCTAACCTAGCCTCCAGGCTAAAGGGGCAACGGGAGCTTAGATGGCTTACCCCATACCCCCCCCCCCCCATTTACCGGGATGGGAAACAAGGTCCCACGCTTAGGTCTAAGCCCTACAGATGGTTCTCAAGAGGAATGTTATTGGCATTAGGGGGTGGAGGGAGGTGACAATTCTTCACTGGGTGGGACTGTTCCAAGGAATGCAGGATATATGATCTCTGAGGCAGCTGCCTTAGTAATGTCAGTAGAGCTTCTGACCTCACAGATGCAGCAATAACCAAAACGTTTCTTAACCTCCCCAGGTTGGGAACGACACCATGAGGAATGACAAGCCTGGAATCTCCTCTCTGCAAATATGCCCACACACCTGCTAGCTAGCCAACCACCTGAACTCAACTCCATCATTCTCTGATTCTGGTTGTTTTTTCTTTGAGATTTTATTCATATATTTGTCAGAGAGAGAGAGAGAGAGAGAGAGCACAAGGGAGAGAACATAAGCAGGGGGAGCGGCAGTCAGGGGGAGAGGGAGAAGTAGGTTCCCAACTGAGCAAAGAGCCCCATGTGTGGCTCCATCCCAGGACTCTGGGATCATGACCTGAGCTGAAGGCAGATGCTTAACCGACTGAGCCACCCAGACGACTTTCCCTGATCCTGGTTCTGAAATGGGGAAAGCTGGCAGAGGGATTTCTCATAGTTAAACAAGTATTTAAAGAATGCAGGTCCTGACTGTCCCCTCCTTGACCGTCTTGGAAAGGGTTGTATTAGTCACAGTACTTGAGTCTTCTGAAGTTTCCCACCTCATTACAAATCACCAGCAGAGCGGGACTGAATCTAAGGTTAATGGAGCTTAAGATTCAGAAATTCTTCTAAGGCTTGTGTATGAAAGAAACTTGGTAAGATTCCTAAATTTGAAACAATCCTAAAATTTTAGATGCCATCACCAGTAATGCCTCCCCTGACAAGTTTGGCTGTGGAATGATATTAAGAATTGCTGCAGAGGTGCCTGGGTGGTTCAGGTGGTTAAGGGTCCACCTTCAGCCCAGGTAGTGATCCCGGAGTCCTAGGATTGAGTCCCACATCGGACTCCCAGCTCTGCGGGGAGTCTGCTTCTCCCTCTGACCTTCTCCCCTCTCATGCTCTCTCTCATTATCTCAAATAAAAAAATAAAATCTAAAAAAAAGAATAGCTACAGATTGTCCTGTCCGTGTGTGCCAGGCACTCGACACCAAGTGCTTTCAACAGCTTTGTGCATTCTTTTTTTTTTTTTTTCATTACCCCTACTTCATAATTGAGAAAATTCAGGCACAGAGATGTTAAGTGCCTTACTTAAGATCATACAGCCAACAGGTTTAAGAGTCAGAATTCAAGCGCCCAACCTTCTGATTCCAGGGTCCCACATGCTCTGCATTTGGCTACACTGCCCTTCAGACAGGGAGGATCTCTAACACCAGGAGGTGTGTGTCCAGTGCAGGGGTTTGTGTTTATCTGAAGAGTGGGCATCCTGGCTTTGGCTGACTGTGGAGGGTCCCTGAGGACACAGGACGGCAGTGGTCACAGGGGCAGCCACTCAGGAGGGAACTTGAAGAATACGAGCAGGTCCAACTCCATCTGGAAGTTACTCCTTCGGAAAGAACAGCGGTGTTGCCCCTCCCTCACTGATCAGAGGCCACGAGGCCTCGGAGTCAACGGCTCTGAGGCAGACCCACAGGCCTGGCTAACAGGCCGGAGAATCAGTGGCGAGCTTTGGCTGAGGAGATTTGGTATTTGAAGTCCATGTTGGGAAAGTATAGGTATCAAGGATGTGCATTTTCAGAAAAGAGTAGATAAAGTCACATTCACCAGACAGACACATCAGCTCACGGGGAGGGGGGCAGGAGCTGGGGCAAGTGAAGAAAATTGCTGAGAGGCCAGCAGGAGACACATTCTTTTACCCACAGCAAGAGAAGGCATTTCTCCAACAGTTTCTTAGTGAGAAAGAGCTTGCAATGTCCATGAGGAACCCCTTTCATAGCATTCATTCTTCATTAAGCTATGGGTGATTCTCATTGCGTGATGTAGCTTCATTCTCAACAAGACCCTCTTTGCCATCATAAAGTAAAGAATTAAAGATCCACTGGGTAATCTGACAATTAGCAAGATGAAAAATGTGCATGTGCTGTGAGCTGCTTGTTGGAATGTTTCTTAAAGAACTACTAGCACGAGTACACAAAGATATATGGACAAAGATATTCATTAAAGGACTTGTTGAAATAATTATGGGTCAGCAGACAGCAGATTACTATGCAATCATCAAAAAAGGCTTGAATATATTAAGTGGGAAATAAAGCAACATGCAGAATAATCTTATTGTGTAATGTGCAAACAGATTTATTATTGTTTAAAAATTATTATTGTTTAAAAAAAACTATGTGTAGGTCTATACACATATTTGTGTAAACATTAAAGAACAAAGTCTGGGAGGACAGTGGCTATATTTGAGAGCTAACATTGGAGATAAGAAGGAATTTTCAGTTTTTAGTTTATACCATTCCCCCCAAAGTAGAAGTGGTGGAATTGTGAGCCATTTTATTTCCTTTTTGGACCTTTTCCATATCTTTCCAAATTTCCCATAATGGACGTATATTGCTTTCATGAGCAAGCTTTGTTTCTGCCAGGAAACAGTAGGCCATATATGGTAGCTTGACCACATGTAGAAGCTAAGCCTAGGGCTGTGGGGTCAGAATACCTGAGTTCACAGCCCTGCTCCCCTGCTGTGCAGGAGCTGCTGGTCATGGATGGATGACGCCACCTTTCTGCATCATGGGTTTCCTTCTTTGTAACACAGAGAGAGTAACAGTTTGGATGTTAAGACATTGTTGAGAGGATTCAGTGAGACCCTTGTTGCAGAGGATCTGGTCGGGATTTAGGAATTGTTGAGTGTGGACCCCCTTATAGGAAAGATCCCGCTCGGGGGCATAGGTACGTAGGTTGATGTTAAACAAAGGACTATGCTTCTCTGACTCCATCTAAGATTGGAGGGGCAGGACTTCCCTAGAGGCTGAAACATGCTAGTGAGGAGATAAGTATAGTGTCAGGACCCTGCTCAGGGTGCTTTTCCTCTTGGTGGAACTACAGGGAAAAGTTCCAGAATCACTCTTCAATTTGAGTCCTTCCCACCTTTCTTGTGGTGCCACAAAGTTTTTCCTTCTATGGCCATCACTTCTGCCTGACTTCCTGGGAATGAAGGCTGAATGTTTTAGGAGACCAGCCTCATTCTCCTCTGCTGGGAGGCAGGGAGAGAGGGAGTCCATACTTTCTGCCAAGATCTATAACGCTTTTAGCAAATCTGGTCAGGCTGCACCTATTATCCCTCTTTCTTCAACTTTCTTCATTCTGAAGCTCGAACAAGTGATCAGTCCCCGGGAGCTGGGTGCTGCCCATGGTGGAAATTGGTTTCTCAGAATTTACTTTTGGGCCCTAAAATCATGGATACTGAAAATAACGTAGGGCCATTGTTGAGATTCCTCTTCGGACAAATCATCAGCCAGACACATCTAGTATGTTTGATGTGGACATCATAGTGGCCACTGCAGATTTCGGCATATGGAGGCTCTCTGACTTGACAAGGTCTCCAAATAACTACAGATGTTCACCTGGAGGCCATAAAAGGCCAACGACACACTGAAAACCCCCAAGCATGGGGAAGCTCTGTGTGGGGGGTGAGGGCTCTCTGTTGGTAGGTGAGACGGTAACTGTTCCAGCTTGCCTCTTGAGATCCCTGACAGCTCTAAGAATACAGGGGAAAGCAGAGATGGCCAAGATGCCTCACAGTCTGGCCCCAGTCATTACTGTCTGTCTTATCTCTTACCAGTCTCCCTTCCCTGCACTCTGCCCCCTGACTGCTAAGCTGTTTTGAGAGACCTGCTTATCTCTGACATCTAAGATATTTATCTCTCTCCAAGGCAGCTCACACTCTCCCATCCACACTTTTTGTGTTGCTTCTCTGATTGGCTAATTCCAGGGCATTCTGAACGACACAATTCTACTATAATCTGTGCTAAATGTCTTTCCAGAGCCTTCTACATAGCTTTGATTGTCTCCACCTTAATGTTTACCAAGACTTTGTTCATGGTTATCTGTCCTATTTTCTTTTTTATTTAAGTAACATTTTGTTTATTTATTATTTGCTTTTATTATTATTATATTACTTCTTTTATCATGGTGTGCTATATACTTAATCAGTAGTCCTCACACCTCAGTGGGCAGAAGAACTTAAAAGCAGCAGCAACAACCACAATTTATTGAACACCTATAGTGTGCAGGCCCAGAACTGGTAAAATAGTGGACTACCCAACAGAGTGGTCCTAGAATATATTTTGTGTAACCGTGTTCCCTTTTCCACATGGGACCTCTGATTCTGTAGTTCTACTGTGGAGCCTGGGAGTCCACATGTACTAATTACAACCATAGGTGATTCTGATTCAAGAAGCTAGAGACACACTCTTTGGATAACAGTGTATAAGCCTACAGCTTCTATGAATGTAATGAATGTCAGTTATAATATTGCTGTAGAATAAGTTTGAACTTTGAGCCTAATGTGTGACCACTAGCCCTTAGATAGGGAGTAAAGCTAGTTAACCACCTACAACCCTCATCTCAATGATAGTTTGTGGTTCTCTTCCAGTTTTTGAGTAAATGGTGTAACATTTCCTAAACAAGTATACTGGTGAACCTAATTCTACAATACATGGGGAAATGTACTAGGTGCTATAATTGCAGAATAAAGAAAGTGCTATTGGGCAACCAAAGAGGGAGAAATTAATTTTGACTGAGATAATTAATTTATAGCTAGCAGTTGAATGAAATGCCAAAAGCAAACAAACACACACAGGTGTTCAGGATTGTTTTTCTGACACCATTTGCTATTCATTTGTGTGTTGCTTGCTCTGAGCAGGAACATGGGTATAACTGGAGATCTGGGAATGCCAATCTTCAAGATGAGGAGCTGCCAAGGAGGGCTTTGATATGGCCAAAGAATTTTATTTTACATTTCAGAAATCTCATTACAATTATGCCTTAATAGACAATAGTGAGATATATTTAATTCCCAGCCCAAGAAAATCATAATGGAAAAGTTTCTGTAGAGGTTACATAATAACTTACCTTCGTGGATTTTTGACATTTCCCAGAGGAAGCATGAAGTCATGTAATTTTTATATGATTGATCAATTCCAGGATAGTCTATTTGTTCATGTAGTGGGCTTTTGGCAATTCTCTCTCCCCCGCTGTAGTAGTGCTTTGTTGATTGGCTGAAGATTCAGCCAGAAAACAGGGGAAGACCCTGGATATTTAGAAAGAAACACCACATTAACATTACATGTTTATGCATTCATTAACAACTTCTAGAACTATTTGTTGAGCGCTTACTACCTGTCAAGCATAGTGTTTAGCACTTGGAGTCAATACTCCATGAAACAGGTCCTGACCTTCCTCTCATGTAGAAACAGTCTACTGGGAATTATAGAGAAGTAAATAGATAATTTACTATGGATAGATATAGGTAGATAGAGAAGTAAATAGATAATCTACTATGTCCATTCACAATGGACAGACTCTACCTCAGAGTGGAAACAGAGTGCTCTGAGCATGTAAGAGGGCTATTAGCTCACAGTCGAAGTGACTGGTCAAAGCAGTGTAAGGCCTCGTCTCCTGGCCTAAGAAATAGGCATGACAAGGAGTTCTTTGGGAGAGTCCATAAGCTGGCTCATGGGACAAACAAAAAATGCAGAATCCATCAATAGGGACAGCAAGAAAAGGCAATAAGAGGCAGCAATTTCAGGACGGGGCTCTGGGTGGTCATTCTTGGGAATGATACTTTAATCTGGTGTAAGGCTGGATATGGGTTTGCTGTGTGGCGTGGCGTCTTAAGGGTGTGGCCCAGGGACAGATGCTCACAGGTGGGAAAGTGCCCTTGCCTGGAACAAGGTCAAGTAGACTGAACAAATCAGTGCCTGCTGCTCCAAGGGCTTGCAGTCACTCTGAGCTTTGTACTGGTGAATTCAGCTTCCTGCAACAGAAAACACTCTAGTGAATTTAAGCAGAAATATTACCAGATAGTAATGTTGCCAGATATTCACTAGGAGAGCTGGTTCTAGAATAAGCTTCCAAGAACACTTGCAGGTTCCAAAATCATACAAATCTCAGCCACAATCCAAGCAGTTGCATTTCTGCTGCAGGAGGCCATTGAATTAGGGGACAGCTGACTATAGTGTATGCTGCCTCTTCCTCAGTCCTTGCCAGCAAATGGTGGGTGCTTTCTATCTTCTTTCAAGTTTTTGCGGTGAAACTGGAGTCTTTCTGGAATCTTAGCTGCAAGGGAGCCTGGGAAATGTAGTTTTTGGCTTTCTGGACTCTTCAACACAGGAAGGCATATTAGGAGGAGGTTAGAATAAATTTGGAGCAAGCTAATTACAGTATCTGCTACAGGTATGTATCCCTCCCAGGTCTGATCAGGTACAACAGGGAGTTTTAAAGACAAAGAACATATCCAACTCCCACTGTTTTAATTAACAAGACGAGGGTCTTGGGAATGGGATATTGGATCCTTCTGGCCCTGCAGAAGGTCAGGGATTTGGGTACCTTTTCAAAGGTTGTGGGACCTGGGGAAGGACAGCCATGGAGCTGATGAGGATGTGACGGAAGGGCCAGCCACAGCCAACAGAGAATAGTCTGGAGGGCAGGGGGAGACAAGGGAGGAGTAATGGAGGTAGAGAATTCAGAGGGGTAGCTGAGCCTCAGAGGCCAGAAAAAGCAGTTGAGATTTTGAGAGCAGGAACTCAGAAATGGCTCACTTGGTTATTCTAATTGTGCTAGAAGTCATGACATTGACCTCCTATTGAGTTAATTAGGATGCTATGTGCCTACCACCCAGTGTCTTCCCAACTTCCTAGTCACTCAGTGGTTGATTTTAGCCTCAAGGTTTCCTGAGAGATGCAGATCACTCCATCTGATTACCTCACTGAGCAGCTTTCCTCTGAGATAGGCTTTGTCTTCCCCAGTGGGATTGGGTCATGAGATCCACCTGAAGGTACATTCTGACCCAGATCCTGAGTCAACTGTGGCAGGGGCAGGAGGTGAAAGAATTCCAGCATCATCATTCAGGAGGATTCAGAATGAAAACTAGATGCCAAGAGACCTGGCATGTGGACGACCATGGCTCCATTCCCTTTATTCACTCACTTAACCACATCTGTTAAGCCCTCATAATGCCCCAAGCATGTGCACAGTCTACATGGTGATATAACGGCAAGCAGTCTGAAGAATGAGTCTGACTCCCTTAGGTGGAGAAGTGATGGAAGAGCATATCATGGGAGAGAGAACAGGATGTACACAAGCCTAGTCACTGAAGCAGAAGTAACAAAGGATAACGTGGCTGGGGATATGGGCAAGACCTGGACAGGCATGGATTTTTGCTCCATTAGGGACTTCTGCCTTCTCTAAACGGTATAGGGAAGCCATTGCAAAGGGTTTTAGATGGGAAGATGGACATGGTGTGATGACTCTTTATTGTCAGTCCCATGCTTTTTTCTTCAGGGATTGACAAGATGGAGAGGGGCTAAAGTAGGTACAGGGAGAAGAGGTAGAGAGCCTTGCACAGTAGTAGTGAAGGTAAGAAATGAAAATCGGACAGAGAGTGGTGGTGGTAAAGGAAAGATATTCAGATATTTAGAGGAGGAAGAAAATAATATAAGAAAGGAACAGTTTTGTTCTTTTATCTCTAGTCACTTCAAACACTATTTTCATTTTTAGACTTGGTTTCTTTTTTTGTATCCATGTTTTCAATTTATATACTAGCATAAGAAAATCAAAAGGAATAGTTATATATAAGAAAAGTCACATCACAATATGGATATGCTTACATATAAGCCATGCCAAAGACTTCAAATTGGTATACAGTCTGTATTATATATAGCGCCATGGTTAAGAGCATGGATTTTGCAGACCGAGTATTAGCTATGTGATCCCAGATGAGCTATTTCACCTTTCCAAGCTTCAGATTCAGTGTCTATAAAATAAGGATTAATAGTACTGAACACGGTGGGTTGCTCTGAGAATTAAATGAGATAATCCATATGGAGGCATTAGCATAGAGCCTGGCATAATGAAAATGCTCGATGAATGTTAACTAGTATTGTTATTCATAGATATTATCTGACCATCCTCTACACAGTTGGTTGATGGTCCTGCCGGTCTTCAGAGTCCCTACAGAGCACAGTACAAAGCAGTTATTGCAAGACAAGCTTGTGCATAGATGGCAAGGACTCTCAAAAGGTGGCTTAGGATAGATAGTCTTTGATTCTGCCTTTTTCTCCTAAAGCCAGGTTCTGTCTCTGGGACTGCAGAACTTGTTGGAGAAGCCTTGCAAGGTAAGGAGAATGGGGGGGAGTGAGGGAAAAGGATTGAAGAGGGGGGAGACTATGCAGTGGGACAGGATTTCTGCTCCTGATGGATAATGTTGGTAATAATTTTACTGCAGCTCATTTGTTGTAAAGCTCTGATCTTTCTTAGCCCTCATTCATTGAATATTCACAGTGTGCCAAGCACTGTTCTAGGTATTGGGAATATTGCCATGAACAAAGTCTCAGCTTCTGTAGAGCTTAAATTTTGTGGGGTCATTTTTCTTGTCAGCAAATTTTATTCTCCTGGAAGTCTTAGTTTACCCCAACTTCTTCCTCCATGAAAGGAATGAAAGGATCCAATGGAACATACTTCCTGTTCTAGATCCATATTGGAAAGAGTTTTATTGCGTGGAGTTTGATGTTTAATCCTTTTGGTGGAATTCAGTTTATATGTTGTAAAGGAGGGGAATAATGGAGAAGTTAATCATTCCAAATAACACTCCTCTTATCAGTCTTCAAAATATCCACTTGCATATGTATTGTCACAGATGAAGATAATGAGGCTGAGAGCTTAAATGATTTTCCCAAGTGGAGGAGGGACTCGAGATTCAGACTTCACGTTCTATGTTTTATTTCTATTTTTCATAAACCAGAAGTCATTTGCTCAACTGCAAACAAATAAATTTAATGGCATTAGCCCAGTTGGCAGTTGGCTTGATGTCGGTGGTTGAAATTTCCACTTGGTAGATTTTACGGAGCGTACACTTTCAAATAAAGTGGTCTTCATGGCATCCGATATAGCTTAGTGGTTCCCCTTCACTAAGTTCATGGACTAATGATGGTCTTTGACAAAGTTGTCACCAATCTCAGCAAAATGCAAAATAAATTTAACTTAAAGGCTGTTTCTCTCATAATGTCTTCTCAACTTTTTGCTATGAAATGATGGTGAAAGTAAGGGGTAGTTGGGCATTTGTCTGTTTTTAAATAATTATTTTACAAAATAAAAAGTTGAGGGGCGCCTGGGTGGCTCAGTTGGTTAAGCGACTGTCTTCGGCTCAGGTCATGATCCCGGAGACCCAGGATCGAGCCCCACATCGGGCTCCCTGCTGGGCGGGAAACCTGCTTCTCCCTCTCTCACTCCCCCTGCTTGTGTTCCCTCTCTGGCTGTGTTTCTC
Source organism: Spilogale gracilis (assembly GCA_004023965.1). Taxonomy (NCBI): domain Eukaryota; kingdom Metazoa; phylum Chordata; class Mammalia; order Carnivora; family Mephitidae; genus Spilogale; species Spilogale gracilis. Next base: position 156,308 of record PITA01002456.1, read on the forward strand.
TCTGTCAAATAAATAAAATCTTTAAAAAAAAATAAAAATAAATGAATAAATAAAAAAGTTGGCAAGCCTATGTCTGTCAATTCTTTTTTTTTTTTTTTACAATTTACTGTTTGGTAAATTCAAAAAGTTGGGGGAACCTGCTGCAGTTAATGAAATGAGAATCAGAAGTTCTGTTTCTGGCAATATTGAATATTAGTGTTAATAAAAGTTCTCTCTAGTGCAAATGACTAAAAATAAAGTAAAATTGGAAAAATTATATATTAAAAATGCATAACTGTATTGGCAAGAGGGGAAATTCTTAAGGGGCAAAAATGAAAAGAAAGCACAAATCAGAGAAAAACTACATTTGGGAAAGACAAGACAAATCTCAATGTGGGAAATAGGATCAAAGACTTTTGCCAAAGCTAGTGCTCCCAAAAGATGAAATCCCTGGTGAAAAGAGGAAGTAGGGAAAAAAGTGCCTCTCTGAGGAAGCCCAGTAAATACAACTACCCGTCTTACCCTTGGGATGTTAGGAAGGATAAACTTTTCCTGAGAAATTTATTATCATGAGTCACTCTCAATGGATTTAAGGCTAGAATTCCCATTACAAATATGAGCTGGAAAATCCCAAGCTGAGAATCCAAAATAGTCTGAGTTGGGTAGTGTCTCCAGGTGCCTGATAGGAACAAGTAAATTTTCTCTGAAGGAGTGCATCTTGATTTCAGGCCCTAAAGAATTCTTACAGATATAATTCCAACGAACATTAACGCAAATTAAAAATCACAAAATATATGAGGAAATAAGATGTCATGGCTTGAAATCAAGAGAAACCACAGAATCAAAATCAGAAGCTTAAAATTTTCAGATACTATAAATATTGGATACAAAATATAAAAAGATATCAAAAGTATAAAAAATGACCAAGTATATATTTTTAAAAAGAATCAACTAGGACTTGTATAAATGAAAAACATAACTGCTGGCATTTAAAAGTTTCACTTAGGGGTGCCTGGGTGGCTCAGTCATTAAGCATCTGCCTTTGGCTCAGGTCATGATCCCAGAGCCCTGTGATTGAGCCCCACATTGGGCTCCTTGCTAGTAGGAAGCCTGCTTCTCTTTCTCTCATTCCCCCTGCTTGTGTTCTCTCTGTAGCTGTGTTTCTCTCTGTCAGATAAATAAATAAAATCTTTTAAAAATAATTTAAAAAATAAAAGTTTCACTTATACAGTTGAAGAGAGAGTTCATGAGCTGTAAGATAGATATGAAATAATTACTCTGAAAGCCTGGAAGGATGAGGTTGAAAATATGGGAGGTAGGGTAAAAGAAGGGAAAGATAGAGTGAGAAGGTACAACATGCATTTAAGTAGAATTACAGAAAGTAATAATAGAGATAATGAAGGAGATATATGCCCAAAGTTACAATGAAGGAAAAATTTCCAGAACTGATGAGAGAGAGGAATCTTTAGATTCAGAAATCCTTATGAATACCAAAAAAGTGATAAATCGGAAAGCCACACCTAAACACAGTGTGTTGAAGTTACAGAATATAAAGATAAACAGATTTTGAAAAAGCTACAGCAAAAAGAAAAAATAAGTTAAGAATGCCAATAAGTTGATAACTGACTTCTCAGCAATAGGTATGGAAATTAAAGGAGAGATGTACATTAAAAATCCTTCAGTGGAAAATAGGTAACTAGCCAAATGTAATATCTAATGAATTATCTCTTCAAAAGGCTTACATTGTATTAACCTTAAGAAAATACTTGTTTTACCTATAACTGGAATGAATTGGCCCACAAACTTGAAATACAGAACCTTTCTGCCTATATTTTCCCAGAGTTACTTGACCATTCGCACGTCCCATATGCTTCACTGTCATGAAGCTCAACATCTTGCTTTGAGGGTTCCCATGCCCCTTAAATGGAGTCTAAGAACAATTCAAAGTGGATTAGTCTCCCTTCTGATGCCAGATGTGGAGGGAAATGAAATTTGGCCAGTTGTTACCAACCTGTGCAGTTACTTTTTCACCACCCTATGTATTGCAGTTGAATTTGGCCTTGAAGAATTCTGTGGATATTTGTCCATTACAAGGACATTTTAATGAGTTCAGATCACTGCATAACTACTTTCACTTATAACTTGAGTGACAGTCATAACCTCCTGGAGAACAGTGGGTCACACTGACTATCACTACCATCAGCCCCATTCTCAGATGCAAAACTGTCCTTATTTCCCAGGGTGGTCACCTTCCTTCTCAGGTTGGAGGCAGAGTTTTAAAAGTATAGGAAATACCAAAGATATTATATTCATCTCTCCCAGGGCCATGACACCTGCTTAGTCTATGCTTATATGACCAGAGAGGCAGTACTCAATTACCTTCATGGTATCTTCCCTAGGTGATCATTTCTCGTCTGCTATAGACCGTTTGTGTTCCCTTGGAATCTGTGCTGAACTCTAATCCCTAATGTGATGATATTTGGAAGTAAGGATTTTCAGAGGCAATTAGGTCATGAGGGTGGAAGCCTCATGAATGGGATTGGTGCCCTTGCAAAAGACACCCAAGAGGGCTCCCTTGCTCCTTCCACCATGAGGGCACAGTGAGAAGACAACTGTCTGTGAACCAAGTGGTTCTCACCAGATACCCAGTCTGTCAGGGCTTTGATCTTGGACTTGCCAGCCACCAGAACTGGCAGAAGTAGATTTCTGTTGTTTATAAGCTACCCAGTTTATAGTACTTTGTTATAGCAACCTGAACTAAGACATGCTTCTATACTGGAGGTCTTTTCACTACTCCATCACAGTTCACTTTCGGCAACTGATTCTGAATGGACAGAATCTACTTATATGATGACACAGCTCCCAATTTCTCCCAACAAAACTCACCCAATTTCTTGTGGGACCACTCTATCAGGCAAACCACCACAACTGAAATTCCTGAACAGACTTGTACCTGTAGCTTACAGGTATGCTTGTGTGAAAATCTTACTCTTTGCTTATTTCTATATATGGAAAATATGTCTGAAGGTACATAATTCCAGGGCATGATGTTAACAAATATTCACATGTATTGTGCAGGCAAGTCTTAAGGTATGATTTCCTTTTTAGAAAATAGGTTTGATTGCTTGGCATGAATATTATGTTGGAAAGAAGCAGGTTTTAACTCTAAGGACATAAAACCTAACACCTAAAATCTAACCACTTGCAAAAGGGCATTTACAAGTTACTAGGATTTTGAAGGAAAATGAATGTCCATTGAAGAGTAATCTATGCTGAGCTCTTGTTTTTTACATGTGTTATTCTACGTATATGGCTGACTCAATGTTTTGGATCCTTGATCTCAGGATTTTTTTTTTTTTAGGCATAATAACACCAGGATTCTGAAAAATCCTGTAAAATCCATGCCTTATAAGGAATATTAGGAGTCACTTTCTTTCCAAGGTGCAATTTGTATTAAAATATTTAAAACACTTGAGGCGCCTGGGTGGCTCAGTCATTAAGCACCTGCCTGCGGCTCAGGTCATGATCCCAGAGTCCCAGGAGCGAGCCCCACATCGGGCTCCCTGCTTGACAGGAAATCTGCTTCTCCCTCTCTCACTCCCCCTGCTTGTGTTCCCTCTCTAGTTGTATATCTCTCTGTCAAATAAATAAATAACATCTTTAAAAAATATTTGAAACACGTATTACAAAAATAATGCATGCTCTTTTCTTAAAGCTTGCAAATAATATTTAAGTGTATAAAGCAAATACTGAAATTTCCCTACATCCCTGATCCATCCCACTTCTCAGTGAGAACCACTGCTAACAATGTTCTGTTTCTCCCTCTAGATCTAGTTTTATTTCTTGCATCTTGCTTTTTTACCTAACACTGTATCTGGGAGATATTTTGACTTCAGTACAGAGATATTTTATCCTTCCATGGTATTTCATAGAACAGATGTGCCATAATTTATTTCTTTACTGACAGACATTTAAGTTGTTTTCACTGTTTCATATATAAAAACACACTTTGGCAACTATTTTTGTACACATATCTCTGCACATTTGTCAGAATATTTCTCTTGACTAGATTTCTAGAAACTGCTTTAATATGTCAAAGGATCTCCATGTTTTACATTTTAATACATTAATTCATTTTTAAAAATTTTAATTTTTTTCCCCAAGTTCTTTATTTGTTTAAGTTAACTCTAGTTTTTGTTTGATTGGTTTAGCTCCAGTTTAACCTCTAGAAAACTGATGACATGGTTTTGGAGAAGCCCCTCTACAGAGGACTAAAGAGGCTGAGAAACCGTTTGGGGAAGACTCCAAGCTCACGTTCGAAAGCCACACAGCTCCAGGACATGCCTGTGTCCCTAAGAAAATGAATCAAAACAGGTCAACAGACGTCAAGAAAAGTGTGTTCTGGGTATTCAAAACCACATGAAGAAAGATACTTTTAAAAATTAAAACTTTCAATAGTTTGGATTTTTAAAAATCATTTATTTATTTATTTATTTATCTTTGTGAGGTGGGGGGAGAGACAGAAGAGAGAAAGTGTGGGAGGGAGAGGGACAAGCAGGCTTCCCGCTGCACAAGGAGCCCAATGTAGGGCTCAATCCCAGGACTCTGGGATCATGACCTTAGCCAAAGGCAAGGCTTAACTGACTGAGCCACCCAGGCGCCCAAAACCTTCAAGTCTTTTTTTTTTTTTTTT